>WOVY01009449.1:0-245319 GCA_013436015.1 Rhipicephalus annulatus
TTACATGTTACCATTGCTCTTTATGTTCATCATGCAGTCACGTCCATAGGTTGACGAACTCACCCACGAGTCGACTCAATCAAACTCAGATCAAGCTGTGAGCCTCAGTCTGAATGAGCTGCATAAGTTTTGCTGACCTATGGTCACGTCATATTAATTTTGGTATAACCAAGCTATAGCAAAATAACCGCAAGCACACCATGAACGTGACATGCATGTGAGCCCATTGTGACATGCATGTCATGGTTTTCCATTACCACACCATTAATTATGTTATTTGCACAAAAAATATCGTCATATCATATTTGGCATATATCTATGTAATGAAACGGCTGCGAGTGTACCAATCAATTATAACGGTATGTATACCAATTTTGTTGTGGTACATTCTTTAATGATATGCTAAGGAGTGCACAAGGTCGTAGGCGGGGCTAGATAAGATAGGTATATATATATATATAGATATATATATATATATATATATATATTATATATATATATTGAGAGAGAGAGAGAGATCGTTTGATTGTATGATTGATTGATTCAAAGTCACAGAAGTTCACTAAGAAACGCATTGCACTGAAGTTAAACAATTGTAAAAGGTCAGCTTTTATTAGTATATTGCGTGAATGGCACCAGTGCTCTATCTGGCTTATTAAATGCATATTATTTAATTTATGTTATATAAATATAAAAAACACACCTATTTCATTTGCAGAACCCTCTGAAGAAAGTAGCATGTTATGATCGTAAATCTGTAATGGCTGGATGGCTCATTGAGATGTTGTCACTCTCTTACCACATTGCTTGTATTGCCTCTGTTGGCAATAAAACGCCAATGACAACCCCATTTCGTTCATAGACATGCCAAGCTTACTGCCTACATCCCAGATCAGTGGGCTGGGGCTGAAGGCTGCTGTTGCGAACGCGTGTTGCCACTTGCATTACATCGTCAAAAAGTTTACAGTGTTACAAAATTGAAAAAAAATAAAGTATTTCTCGAGTTCAAAAAACAATACTTCCCTGTAACTTCACATATTTTTAGGTAATATATATAACTTTATGAATACTTTTAGTCCACTAAGTGACCACTGAGCTTTCTTTCTCTAAAAAAGCGAAATTGGAACTTATTTTTCAGTCGATATATCTTGAGCACCTTATCGTTTTTACTTCATAGCATGTTGAACAGGCTGCTATGACATATTATTTGTGCCGTTTTATTTTGACATGCTTCTACAGTGAATATCGAATTTCCACAAATTTATTCAATTTGGCTCGTGCCAAAATCCCTTAATGAGTTTATATACATAAAAAGTAATTTATTTACAGTTACATTATCTCATTAGCTTGCCATAAACACCATTTTATCGAGTGCATCCTATAGACATCCTTTGAATGAAAATTGTTGTTTGATACTCTCTAGCTGAGTCGGCGAAAAGCTATAAACCTAGCCACGAACAGGCAAGAAAATTTTCGTCTACAGAAATTAGCAAGCAGAGCAAGTTTTAAACACAAAGAAAAATTTGGTGATTTTTAAGCCAGATTTTGCAAAAAGCTGTTGAAGAGTGAGTATCATTTTAGTGGAGAGTTGTAGATGTTTGTCTGGCTTTTCGCCTGACATGTTACTCCAGATACTGGGTGATAACTATGATATATGCAGTGATAAACACATAACACATACACTCACACATGTGCACTACACTATTTACGATGTTTCGTTCAGATTTGGGGCCCAAAAGAATGTCAGTAGCACTTTTGTGGCATGTAACGCACTGGAGCTACTTTGGCCATGGGCCTAAAATATCTGGTGACTCTCCTTAAAAAGTATAAGTGATTGCTGTCTATATCTAACAAATTCTGGCCTTTTGGATTATATTTATCATACCTTTATCTCGTGTTTGTTTGATACTATTGAGATTTTGCTGTAATTTTAAACAATCAAAAAATATTCCCCTAGAGTTATTCAAACAAAAGACCAAATTGAATGGTACTGCACAATATTACTTGCACTTTTCAAATACTTTCACACCATTAATTCTGACACGTCAACTCTACCATGCTGTGTCCAAACTTTTATTGCATGACTTCATCAGTGTACTGTTATCATTTACTTTAGAGTTTTGCCTCTAAATTTAGGTTACAGACTTTAACAAAGTAGTACGACCTTTTCGAGACAGTGTATTGGAAGGCTCCAGACAATTTGAACCCCATTGGGTTCTTTATTGTGCCCTAGTATTCCACCTGACGTGGTTCTCTAGGATTTCACTTCTACAGAAATGCAACCATGGTGCCTGGATTAATCAAAACTGCATCTATTGGGTGAGTAGGCGAGTACTGTATGAGCCACTGAAGCGGCACCACCTCTGAAAATATAAGTGCATACATGTGCACCAGCCTATACATGCAAATGCTTCTCTTGAATAAAAAATGATTTTTTTGTGGCTAAAGTATTTTCTTGCTATTTTTTTCTTCAGGCTTAGAAATGGCATAAAAAAGACATTCACAAACTTTATTGATAATGACTAACCAGCCTAAAAATTCATAAAGCGGTTTCATTTAAAGGGAAGGAGACTTTGGTACATTAGAATTGTCATTTACTGATTTTCTTGCAAGAAATTCCTCAAGGCCCTTACTTGTAGGGATATATTACATAAAAAGGAGGGAAAAACAGATAGGCTATAGCATCAATAAACAGCAGAACAACAATACTCATCAAAAAAACACCTAAAAAAGTGTGACATAACAAACAAAATATACAAAAATGCAATTCTGAAAATAGAAAAGCTCTAGTGAGACAGCCTACAAATGGGTAATATTTTTAATAAGTTTATTAAATTTAAGTGTATTAATTTTAGTTGTAATATAAGGAGGCAGCCAGTTCAACTCGATAATGGTTTTAGGGATGAATGATTTAGCAAAGATGGAAGTACAGCAAGCTATGTGTTTAATTTTGAAAGGACGATGGTGATGTGGAAATATGATTGGAAAAAAATGAAGTAATGAGTGGCAGTATATTTTATAAAAAAAAGGTAAACAAACTAGTGTGCAATGATGGTAAAGGTTATCAAGACCAGCACAAGCCTTTAGGACTGACACACCAATGAAATGGTAGTAATCAGAAAAAAAAAAATCTGTTGCATTTTTTTGGAGAGATCGATGTTGCCTATGATGTAGGCCTAATTCAGGTGCCACATCTATGAAGTATACTCTATATTTTAGGATGAATTAAAGTAAAGTGGGTGAGATTAAGCACCTGTGCAGGAGCATGTTGTAGATTACAATTTGAGAGGCAGAGAGGTAGTGGCAACTACAAAGCGAAATAGGTATGACGGCTCCATGTCAGGTCAAACATAGAATGAACATTTAAATAGTTGTCAGTGCAAGCTGAATCAACATTTATGTATTTGGAGTATGTGAAGTTCAGAAAGCAGCATAAAACTTTTTGTAAACGTGACAAGTTGAGCCTTACACTTATTTAGAAATGTAGCCATGATGAGCACCAAGTTGTAATTGAACAGAGGTTGCTTTATAATAACTGATAGCCAGAGTTACTTTTCATGGCTCAGTACACTACAAATGAGGTCATCAGTGAAAAAGTCTAGTTTGAGAAAAAATACATTCAGGCAAATCATTAACAAATATTAGAAAAGAACAGGGGACCAAGGAAACTTCCCTGCGGAGTGCCGAATGTTACTTGAGCTGTCGAAGAGTAAGAGCCATTAACAGAGGTGAATTGACTGCGATATCAGAGGAACCCTTATATACTAAGATGTGTGTGTGAATGTTCAGTTGTGTTAACTACAGAGTCTATGGCCCGTATTCACAAACCAACCTTGGCCTTTCCTCGAGTTCTCCTCAAGCTTTTGTACCCTCTACTTGTGTTATAAAGGCACAAAAATGGTAAGGAGGTAAAAAACTACAACAAGACTGGTTCACGAATACTGGCCAACTTTGTACATCAAGCGCAATAAAGGCTTACAACCGATAACAAAAACTTGAGGGTAACACCGAGGATGGTTAGTGAATACAGGCCTATGGTCGGAGACCCAATCAGTGCACCGAAAAAACTGGGAAACAAGGTTTCAACTTGAAAGCCAGTGTCTATTAATAAGCCATGAGTAAATTATGTCAGCTGATGATCACAAGGAAATTCCTTACAGAAACTGTGCTATTTAAACATGATGTAATCTTTGAAATAATTATTTATTTGAGTTTGAATGATGCCTTCGAGGAGCTTGGAAAAAGTGTAAGTGAAAGGAATGAGTCTGTAGTTTAGAGAATCAGGGCAGGTGCCTGATTAGAACATTGCATAACTTGGCTTCACACCAGTGATGAGGAATGCAGCAAAAGGATAATGATCCATAAAAAAAGTGCAGTAAAGGCTTCAAAAATGCTCCCAAATATATTTTAATATATCGTGGCTAAAAACAAGGAGATCTATACTTGCAGCATTTTTATTGTTTCTAAATAAAGAAAAAATACCATCTTTACTGACGACTACAAATTTATTGCATAGAATAGAGAAATCATGAAATGAACTAAAGATTCGAAAAGGAGTAACCATTTCAAGAGTGAAAACAGATGAGAACGCTTTTATAATAAGATAGGCAGAATAGACGCCATTCAGCTAGTCAATGTTCAGATGGATCAGGATATAAATGCGGCTTATATTACATTCCGAAATCTCCAGGGTTTATTACATAGCAAAGTGGACACGCAGGGGTGTCTGCATAAGCAGGCGTTTAGTGTGTAGTGACACCACGGACCCGAGCTAAGGGGGGGGGGGGTTCTCACCAGAGATGGATTGGCCACCCGGGTGCAGTATCTGGCCACTACCTCCCACATGCATACGTCAAATAACTCATGGCCCTTAGTCCCCAGCAGCTGCGAAGCAACTGACCCCGGCGGCGGTCAGATCTGCAATGCAGCAGAGGGTGCTAAGAATCTCTGGATCCAGACAGGCCACAATTGGAACCTGAACTTGGCAACGTTTAACACTAGAACCTTATCTAGTGAGGGAAGCCTAGCTGTACTACTCGAGGAGCTAGAGGGTGTTAAATGGGATATAATAAAACTCAGTGAGGTTAGGAGGACAGATGAGGCCTATACGGTGCTACAGAATGGGCACCTCCTTTGCTATCGAGGCTTGGTTGACAGAAGAGAACTGGGAGTGGGGTTCCTAATTCACAGAAACATAGCTGGCAACATATAGGAATACTATAGCATTAATGAAAGGGTGGTAGGTATGGTAATTAAACTCAATAAGAGATACAAGATGAAGGATACAACCTTACGCGCCTACATCCAGCCACGATGACGCATCAGTTGAAAGCTTCTATGAAGACGGACGTGGAATCAGCAATGAGTAAGGTAAAAACACACTATACTATACTGATGGCAGACTTTAATGCAAAGATAGGCTGGAGACCAGGCAGTAGGAGATTATGGCATCGGTACTAGAAATGCCGAAGGAGAGCTACTAGTAGAATTTGCAGAACGCAATAATTTACGTATTTTGAATACCTTCTACCAAAAACGAGGAAACCGTAAGTGGACATGGAGGAGCCCTAATGGGGAAAGTAAAAACGGAATAGACTTTATAATGAGTGCACACCCAGGCATCGTGCAGGATGTGGAAGTGGTTGGCAGGGTGTGATGCAGTTACCATAGAATGGTACGGTCTCGATTTCACCTAGACTTGAAGAAGAAATGACAGAAACTGATACGCAAGAAGCCAATCAATTAGCTAGCACTGTGAGGGAAAGTAGAGGAATTAAGAGTCTCCCTTCAGAACAGGTGCTCGGCTCTTATCGAGGAAACCAGCCTTAGCGTTGACGCAATGAATAATAATCTGAAGAGTATCATTATGGAGTGTGCAGTGGAAGTTGGAGGTACGGTACTTAGACAGGACACTGCCAAGCTGTCCCAGGAGACGAATAACCTCATTAAAGAGCGTCAAAGCATGAAAGTCTCAAGTACAACAGACAAAATAGAACTGGCAGAACTTTCGAAGTTGATTAATAGGCGTAAGGTATTCGATGTAAGAAGGTATAACATGGAGGGAATTGAACATGTTCTGAAAAATGGAGGAAGCGTCAAAACAGTGAAGAGGAAACTTGGAATAGGGAGAAATTGGATATATGCACTAAGGGACAAAGAAGGCAAAATAACTACCAATATGGATAGGATAGTTAAAATAACGAAGGAGTTTTACAGAGATCTGTACAGTAGCCAGGACAACCTCGACCTTAATACTATAAGAACTTGCAGTAACCCAGATGACACCCCACTAGTAATGATAGAAGGAGTCAGAAAAGCTTTGGAGAGCATGCAAAGAGGCAAAGCTGCTGGTGAGGATTAGGTAACATCAGATCTGCTGAAAGATGGAGAACAAATTGTGTTAGAAAAACTAGCCATCCTATTTACGAGGTGTCTCCTGACGGGAAGGGTACCAGAGTCTTGGAAGAATGTTAACATCATCTTAATACATAAGAAAGGAGATGACAAGGACTAAAAGAATTACAGGCCGACCAGGTTGCTGTCCGTAGTATACAAGTTATTTACAAAGGTACTTGCTAACAGAGTTATTAAAACATTAGAATTCGATCAACCAAAGGAACAAGCAGGATTTCGAACAGGATACTCAACAATCGACCACATTCATACTATCAATCAAATAATAGAGAAATGCTCAGAATATAACCAACCACTATTCATACCCTTCATAGATTACGAGAAGGCGTTTTATTCAGTAGAAATATCATCAGTCATGCAGACACTGCGGAATCAGAGCGTCGATGAAGCATATACAAAGATCCTGGAGTACATCTACAGGGGATCAACTGCTGTCCTAATGCTTCATAAAGAAAGCAACAGAATACCAATCAAGAAGGGTGTAAGGCAGGGGGATAAAATCTCCCCAATGCTATTTACCACGTGCTTACAGGAGGTTTTCAGAGGCCTAGAATGGGAACAGTTAGGGATAAGAGTTAATAGAGAATACCTTAGTAACCTGCGCTTCGCCGATGACATTTCATTGCTGAGTAACTCAGGGGACTAATTCCAACTCATGATTAAAGAATTAGACAAGGAGAGCAGAAAGGTGGGTCTTAGAATTGATCTGCAGAAAACGAAAGTAATGTACAACAACCTCGGAAGAGAGCAGTGCTTCAAGATAGTTAATAGTGCACTTCAAGTTGTTTATTTATTTTTGTTTCATAATACCCTTAAAGGCCCCCGAAGGGGTATTACATAGGGGAACAAACACATGAAACAAATTTTTGTACGCTTATACAGTCTAAAAACAAGATTAAACAAAATAATGAAAGCGAGCTAAATACAAAAAGCAACAACAACAACCAAAATCAGATACTATGAAAAAAAGAAAAATTAAGTAGAGATGAAATATTGAATACTGGAAACATAAATTAAGGGCACTAACAAATACAGTATACAAGGAAAAAAAACTAAAATGATGGCATGATCTTAAGATACAAAAGTTCGTAATTAACACATAAATAATACAAATCAAGCGTGTACAATGGTCGTGAAAAACATTAACACATGATAACAAGAAAAATAAACACTGATGTACATATGAAGAAGCTTAATGAGAGTACGCGCGGTGGATATCTAATCGGAAATGTTGAGTAAAAGTTCGTTAAATGTTGGGAAATCTGCTTGAGTGGCAATGTGGGATGGCAAGCTATTCCATGCAACTATTGTTCGGGGAATGAAGGAATTAGCGTAATGAGCTGAGTGACAAGTTATACATTTTATCTTGAAGATATGGTTTGTGCGTGGAAAGATGACTGTTGGTGCTTGGAAAATGCGGTGAAGGTATGGGTGATGATAGAGCTTGTGGAGAAGCGAAAGGCGGGCAGTTCTGCGGCGATGAGTTAAGTCGTCAAGCTGAGCGCGAGTTTTTAGTAAAAGACTATGTCTACTTAGTGCAGGTAATAACCACGGAGCCGAACCAAGAGATTGAAGTAACTAGAAGAATAAGAATGGGGTGGAGCACATTTGGCAAGCACTCTCATGTTATGACAGGTAGATTGCCACTATCCCTCAAGAAGAAGATATATAACAGCTGTAACTTGCTGGTACTTAGCTACGGAGCGGAAACCTGGAGACTTACAAAGAGGGTTCAGCTTGAATAGAGGATGATGCAGCGAGCAATGGAAAGAAAAATGGTAGGTGTAACTTTAAGAGACAAAAAGAGAGCAGAGTGGATCAGGGAACAAAACGGGGTTAAGCATATCATAGTTGAAATCAAGAAGAGGAAATGGACATGGGCTGGGCATGTAGTGCATAGACAGGACAATTGCTGGTCGTTAAGGGTAACTAACTGGATTCCCAGAGAAGGCATGAGAGTTAGGGGGAGACAGAAGGTTAGGTGGGCAGATGAGATCAAGAAGTTTGTGGGTGTAAAGTGGCAGCAGCAAGCACAGGATCGAGTTAACTGGCGAAACATGGGAGAGGCCTTTGTCCTGCAGTGGACGTAGTCAGGCTGATGATGATAGTGCACAGCACCTCAACTGACGGCTTGAGGCTTTGAGCATTTTTCTATAATCCATATCACTTGCTGTTGAATTCCCAAGGATTAATAGGGTACAGTGTAGACCTACACAGACATTTTTGTTTCTTCTTTTTATTGGCTCTTTGAGGCAAAAATGCACATTTACTACACCGTACTTTTGTAACAGGTATGTGTCATATCATGAGTTCGGGTAGTTTTGAACGGCGTCTAATTTTGTTTAAAAAAATGGGGAGAACATAGAGCTAAAAGGCTCTCAGAAAAAGAAGTTTCAAGGTTTATCTCATCAAAATCAGAACCTACAATTTGTATAGGCTTCGTGATAAACTGAGTTAGGCGAAAGTCTTAACAAGCTTTTATAGTAAGGCATGGGCTACCTTATCACTAGCCAAGATAGATAAAGTGACAAAACTGAAGCCTGGAAGTTTAAAATCGCCGAACGTTTATAACTAACACTAAATTTGGCGTAGGTGAGGAGGCGACAAAATTTGTCAGTAGACCATCATATAAGGTCAGGAGGATTTTGCCCGGTCCTTTAGACCCACATGTTTTTGTCCTGCCACTGTTGAGCTTCAGTTATGAACTAAGTAGCCAAGAAGGGCATCTCTTAATCTGTCTATGTTATGAGAGATTGAAATGCATGTGTCGTATCAGTTTAGGTCATCGTGCACAATGAATGCATGGATCCGATGCAAGCAAATCAACGCAATACAGGCATCACACATGAAGCAAGCACTTCAGCTCCTTAGTCAGACATATGATCGCAGCACTTCCAACCATGCCCTGGTCACCTCAATAGCGAGACGTGAAGACTTCGTAGATCATGTGAGTTTTTCGACAAAATTGTAGTGCTTTTGTAATCTAGCTGCTATAGGCAACATTAAAAGAGGCTCTCGTGCAGTGCCACGATTGCCGGCCTAATGCTGACTGTACTAACATTGTCGTCACAGGTGAAATTAATGAATTAGTGTGGTTTTAATGTTGGGTGTTGCATTAATTAAATTGATGGCAACCTGTACAGTATGGCTGGTAATTGAAGTAGTAATGGGTTAGTCATCTTTATCTCATTTGTGAAGAAAGGTTGGATGAAAACAGCTTGTATACCTTTCTCTTATGTTGATGATAATAACCTTTCTACTTGGAAAAGGTTTCTACATGCATACGAAGCTACAATAGTCAGCGCTGTCCATAGCTGTACAAGGTTTGCAAGTCCTACCTGCGAACCAATCGCTGCACTATAACACGCTAAAAAAGAAAACCGAAGAGCACCTGCAAGTGCTTTATATGGCAGTCTATTTGCGAACATATTCAACTCTTACTTAGTGGAAGTGCAGCAGCACATCGTAGCCGCATGAATTAAGATGTGTAACCCTGGGCATGAGGAAGGTCAAGCTGGTTTGCTTGGTGGTCCAGACACGACTACCTGGTCTAGAGGCACAAGCGACAACATGGCCAACATTCCAGATTTGTTTAAAAGAAATAAGCGGACCATCTCTTCCTCAGAGCGTAAGCATGTAAACATTTTAATATCCAGTGCAAGGGTATAGTTAGCACAGAAGCTTAACGTGGCATGCATAGCACGTACATAAATGACTTTTTGTTAACTTTTTCATATAAGGCGATCAATAATGTGCTGCATGAAAACTGAAAATTGCATACGCAAGTTGGATCGCATTCTTGATTTTAGCAGCGCACTGAAAGATCCTCGTCCCTCAGAGCACTGCTGAAATCAATAACAACAATGTACTGTCTGCGACACAAGTTAACAAGTTTCTCCTAAGCACATATTGGACTGATCTTCCTGAATGCCGCCTCCTTTGATTTCAAATGTTTGATTATCCTCGCAGAATAGGACATTTATACGCTTGTTCAACAATCGATGCACTTTCTTGCCGAGACGTACAAGGACACACAAAACTCCAGGCCCGTAAGCGAAAACGATGCAACTGACTGCATCGTTTCCTCCGCCACTGGGTAAGCAATGCTGTTCACGCTATTTATTGAGGCTCTGATGACAGAAAAACGCGCCGCAGTAGACGTGGTACCAGAACAGCGTCACTGGACGCATAGATTTCGCGAACGAAAGGCAAGCATGCCCATTAATTTGACACCAGACCACCGATTTCCTCTCTGTCTACAAAAGAAACACTCTGTCGACAGGCAAGGATGCACATTAATTTGACGCCAGACCACCGATTTCCTCTCGGTCTATCAAAGAAACACTCTGTTGACGATAGTTATTGCGCGAGAACAAAACGACGACACAGAGACAAGAAGGACACAAAAGACGTCGTCGTTTTGTTCTCGCGCAATAACTATCGTCATGCCATACCAACTAGCCCAAGCTGCCACACTTCTAACTCTGTTGACGTTGCAATGCAGATTTATCACACCCTGTTCGGCGAATGCTGTTGACATGGCACATTGCGATGTAGAACGTACACATGTACTGTACAATATTGTGTGCGATACTGTACGTATGTGTACTGTATGTGTACAATACTGTACACATGTACTGTATTTGGGTAGTCGTAGGATCAAAATACGCTCCAAACCGAAACCAGGGGCAATCCCGCTGCACCCTCGAGAACAGAACAAATAATCAACTTATTTTCCTTTTAATAATACTCATAAACCAACAAATAATTTATTAGGTTGTTAAATTGAGCAATATATACTAATATTACAAAAACAGTATACAAAAACAAATATTTTTATTCAATGCGTTAATAATTAATTTATGCACTATAAAAACACGTTACACACTTGTTTAATGACAATTTTGTAAGTTTATTGCATTATAAAGTAATTATTTGCACATTTAAATAGCTTTACGTTAATTTTTTTAAAGTGACGTCACTTCCGTGCGGCGCAGCAGCCAGTTCTGTGTGGGGATGGCTGGAGCGCCGCGCGGCGCACGAGACGCTGCCTTATATTATTCCCAAGGATGGATGGATGCTATGAGCGTCCCCTTTATAACGGGGTGGTGACAAGTATGCCACCAGGCTCGACAAAAAAAAAAAAAAAAACTTTTTTCCCTTTTTTTTTATGTTGGCCTAATGCCTCTACTTCGATAAATTCTATCTTAATGGAAAAAAGGTAAATTTTCAGGTTAAGTTCTCTGCCATTTACGGCACACTGTCCATATTTTATTTTTCCAATATTTATTTTTGTCCTTTCTCTCTAATTTTCTGCCACCAATACTCTAACCGTCTCTTACTTATTTCAATCGCGGGTGTGTTCAGCTTTCCATTGTTGTCCCTAAAACCCAAGGCTTCCTGTAGGTTCGTGCCCAAACGTACACCTGGGTGGATATCTCCACATTCAATCAGAACATGTTCCGCCGTTTCCTTATCTTTCCCGCAGCATGTGCATTGTTCTTCTTCTTTACTGAATCTTGCTTTATAACTACGCGTTCTAAGGCAACCCGATCTCGCTTCAAACAGTAAAGCGCTTCCCCTTGAATTATCGTAAAATGCCTCCCTCCTTATTTCATTTTTGCCCTTTCGGTAGTTACTCAAAGCCGGTTTTTTCTCCATAGCTGCCATCCAGTAAATCCTCTCCGCCTCCCTGACTTTTCCCTTAACGCTCTTTGTTGACATATGGCTCACAATACCAGCCGTATATTTACTAGTGAGTCTTCTAGTTCTTTTTCTCCACTGTGTGTCCACGCTCTTCCTATACAAATAACGGAACACCTTCTCTGCCCATCTACTCTCCTTCATATTTCTTAGCCTTTCTTCGAACCTTATTTTGCTCTGCGCTTCCCTCGCCTCAAAACCTGCCCACCCCATATCGCCCTTTACAGCCTCGTTTGTCGTCTTCCCGTGAGCACCCAACGCGAGGCGTCCCACAGTCCTTTGATTTACATCCATTCCCGATTGCACCTCTGCCCTCATGCACACCACTGAGTTCCCAAAAGTAAGCCCTGGAACCATTACACCCTTCCACAGACCTCGAAGCACCTCATACCTATTGTATCCCCACAACGCTCTGTGCTTCATTATTGCCGCATTCCTCTTTCCTTTTGCTGCCGAGGCTTTTTCCTGTACCTCCATGTATCTATCACTCTCATTTACCCATACTCCAAGGTACTTGTATTCACTTACCCTCGGTATTTCTTGGCCTTGTATGGACACCGTCTGATCACAGGGATCATTGAATACCATCAAACCACACTTCGTTACACTGAATCCTAGTCCAAGAGCTTCACCTTCCCTTCCGCATATATTCGCCAGCTGCTGTATATCATCTCGACTGTCCGCAAATAAGACGATATCGTCCGCATAAAATAAACCTGGAAGCTTCTGCTCAATCATCATGCCGCCCTGTTTGTGTGACAGATTAAAACCAATGTTGCTACCTTCTAGCGCTTTTTCCATACTCACCATGTACAGCATGAATAACAGTGGGGACAAAGGACATCCCTGTCTCAGACCCCTGCTAACCTCAACGTTCTCTTTGCTACGCATTCCTTCCCACTCTATGCAAACTGTATTTTCTCGGTATATCTCCCTCAAAAGCTGTATACAGTCGTCGCCCATGCCCATTCCTTTCAATATATCCCACAAAATTTCCTGATTAACGTTGTCGTATGCCCCAGTGATGTCTAGAAAAGCCACGTACAAGGGCCTATTCTCTATTTTAGATATTTCTATACACTGAGTGAGAACAAACAGGTTATCGTCTAACCGCCTGTCGACTCGAAATCCGTTCTGAAGTTCTCCCAAAATATCGTTATGTTCGGCCCATGTTTCTATTTTCATTTTTACTGCTTGCATCGCCAACCTGTATAGTACCGATGTAATGGTTAGTGGTCTATACGAGCGAATCTTGTCCTTTTCTCCCTTGCCTTTATAGATTAAGTTCATTCTACTTTGTCGCCAACTGTCCGGTATTTGTCCGTCCTTTAAGCTTTTTTCTACTGCTTTTAACAATGCTTCTTTAGTGTTATGTCCTAGTTCGTTAATGAGGCTAACGGGAATCCCATCTAAACCCGCGGCAGTGCGCTTTGGAATTTTTCCTTCGGCCTTTTTCCAGTTGAAATTATCTAGTACTAGCTCTTCCTCTGTTGCTTTCTCCGCCACACTTTTACTCACTGGGGAGATCCCCTGGACGCTCTTTTGAAACGAATCGGCTGTTACCTTTTGGATGTAACCTAGCGCTTCGTACCCTT
This sequence comes from Rhipicephalus annulatus, assembly GCA_013436015.1. Taxonomy (NCBI): domain Eukaryota; kingdom Metazoa; phylum Arthropoda; class Arachnida; order Ixodida; family Ixodidae; genus Rhipicephalus; species Rhipicephalus annulatus. The sequence goes on from WOVY01009449.1 coordinate 13,713, forward strand.
CCAATTGATTTCCTCCTTCATCTAGAATATGTTGTTGCGTTGTGACAGACTTCCTACCTAGCGCCTTTATGTGGCTCCAAAAAATCCTAGGCGCGGCCTCCTTTTTTTCGTGTATCTCTGTCATCCAGCGTTCACTTTCACCTTTAATTTTTGCCTCTACCAATTTCTGTACAAGGGATTTTTTCTCCAAATATATTTCCCATATTTTTTTGACTTCGTCCTGCGGCCGCTTCTCCTTTTTTGCCTTTCTATGCTCCCGTGATGCTTCGCGTCGCTTCTCGATCGCCTCCCGGATTTCCTTGTTCCACCAACTTTTTGGCTTCCTTTTTCCTTTCCAGCAAACGGTTTTCTTCTCTTTCCCTATCTCCTTCGTCATTAGATGTAACAGCTCCCTATACTCCCAGTCCTTGCCTGGTATTTCGCCTACTTCTTTCTCGACTCTTGCGGCTATATTTATTATTTGTTTGTCATTTAAATACGAGCTGCCAGACTTTGATTCCATGCTCGTATTTTTAGTTTCGTATCCCATTTGTAATGTTATTCGTTTATGATCACTACCCAAGCTGTTAATGCCTTCCTCGTCTATCCTCATTTCTGTCAGTTTGTGGTAAATTCCTTCAGTCATGAGACAATAATCAATGCTTCCCAAGGAAATATACACGCAGCGCCATCTATTGAGCAAGTCATAATCTAGACGTGGTGTCTACATACAGAGTTGGAACGACCCACGGCCTAAGGAGCTTCGGCTCTAAAATAAATTTGCCGCTTAACTCTGTGCTTTGCTGCAAAGGACCTCAAAAGAGTAGTCATTCGTCTGGAAGCGCTGCGGGAGGTATGGTGCCGTTTTGCAGTAATGTGAAGAAATGAAAGATTTTTTTTAGAACGCTGAGCCGCTGGTAGGTGGCAGCACCAAGTCATTTTAGTTAAAGGCCCTCAATTTCTGTTTGGGAACCACTTCGCGACAAGTCATCGGACTCCTGAGACGAATAAGTGGACGAAAGCGTGGTCTACAAGAAAAACAAGCCTGCAAGTTAGTGCAGGCTTTCTTCATTTGTTGGGTAACGAACACATGCCGCTTCTTGTACCTCAGGAGAAACGCAATGAATAATGTCGATATATTAATTAGGCCAGTCTACAGAGCGCCCTTAGGATTACCCACTTGGGTCTGCAACGGCAAACTCTTGGAACTAGGTGTACTTTAACACCGCAAGCGAAATAATTGAAGCACAACGAGCATCCCAATGGTGAAGGCTATACTGCACTCGACAAGGACATGACGTCTTGAAGCTCCTAAACTTAAAACCACTAACTGGACCAACACTGAGACCACACTAAATCAGAGCTAAGATAAAAATCTTACCGCTGCCCAAAAACAATGGTAGTCTGAACAAATGACGTCGGCAAGCGCGGGCGGAGGCACTCATAAAAGCACCGGATAACAAAGCAGCAGCGTATGTGGACGTCCGTCACTCAGGCGGGACGAATTATGTTATTGCGGCAGTTGAAGGCTCTGTACGCACAATGTGGACAGAAACCATTCAGGCCGGCTCCCACACTGAGGTAGCAGAAAACAGCGATTGCCATTGGAACTACCATTGAGGGCACGAAATTTATTATGTAGGATTGGACGTCGGCTGTCAAGGCATACGCTGCCGGGTATACACATAGAACGACACTGTGAAATTCGCCAGACCTCAACAACAAATGAAGCTCATTTGGGTTCCGGGGCACTGTGGTAACGCGGGAAATGAGGTCGCTCACCAGACAGCTCGAGGGAACCTAAGCAGGGCAGTATCGCAGGAACCAAATCCGAATGACGTGAAGCCCAGCTATGGAGACCGGCTCAGCCGTCACCGAGAATGAAGAAGGCTTTATCCACCTCTACATGAGACCTTAACCCAGACTGAAGTAGCTACACTGCGAAGGGCTCAGACTCGTTGTATACTCAGCCCGAGGAGGCCGGCCGCAATAATGAATGATGAAAAGCTACAAAAGTCTATCAACTGCGGCCTATAGCACATGCAGAAAGAGACCACGTATTATGGGATTGCCCCAACAACCTTGCACACGAGGAGCTCCTGCAGCCGACTCTCTCAGCGAAAGCCCAAGCGAGGACCTTAAGAAGCCCGTATTTGCTTTTACAGGCCAAGCTGGCGGACTGGTCTGCTTGTGTTGCGGCCTTCTGGTCCCCAACCTAGCTCCCGTCAAACTTGGTTTCACCCATTCCCCCTCCCCTTTCTGAAAAATAAAGTTTATTCCTCCTCCTTCTACCCTGATTTTTTTAGCGATGCGTATACGAAACCATACCGCTTTATTTTTTTCATAACTGCGCTTTGTCAGTGTTGCGTAATAAACACTTCGGTATTCAGAATTACGTATCCTTAGATTTTCTTAATGAAAAAACACACTGTCAACCTTAGACTGATTGATTGATATGTGGGGTTTAACGTTCCAAAACCACCATTTGATTATGCGAGACGCCGTAGTGAAGGGCTGCGGAAATTTCGACCACCTATAAGATTTTTTGACGTGAACCCAATATTGAGCACCCAGGCTTGCTGTAATTTGTCCTCCATCGAAAAAACAGCAACCGCAACCGGGATTCGATCCCGCGACCTGCGGGTCAGCAGCTGAGTACCTTAGCCACTAGACCACACCGCGGCGGGGCCACTGCCTAACATTACCATATTTACTCATTGATGTTGCGCCTCATATATTCGTATTATTTGCTTTTTATATACAATGTTCACAAGTATGAACGCAGGTACCAGATAAATATTAGTGGGCTCTTAGCAAGGGCATAAACTTTTGCCGGGTGACTGAATCATTGTACAGACACTATTAGACAGACCGAAATTTTCGCGTTGCAGTACCCCAAGACTACTATGTTTAAAGAATGAACCCCGCAGCTGTCTCCGGCAAAGTGGGACACCTCAGTAGTGGTTCACAAAAAAAAAGGAATTAGGTGAGATCGCAAGAGATGGAGAGAAAAGTAAGGATCGGGAGACAACTACAAAAGTTCTCGGACTGGGCCCCGATCAGCGAGCGGTCATCCAAAAGCGGACATTGCGGATGACCGTCAGCCAGGAAATCCATCCATCATTTTCCCCCGAGGTCCAGAGCATGCCAGAGGAAGAAAGAGCACGGGAGTTCGGTCCTACGCCACCTACTGCCGCCGGTCCCTATACGACGACGACAGCGTAGCTCTCACCGACTGGATTAGCCATACGCCATCTCCTGTTGTCGACAAGAGCTCTTGCCAGTGGTGCCCCGTCCTCGTACTCCTGTGACCATGTTTCATCTTTTCTAACGTCACTTTACTTCTGTTTCTGTCGTCGCTCGCTGTTCCTGCGCATCTCTCTCTCTCTCTCTCTCTCTCTCTCTCTCTCTATATATATATATATATATATATATATATATATATATATATATATATATACTCAGTCAAATGTTAGGCAGTGTGTCTTTTCATTTAGATAATCTGAGGATACGCAATTCTGAATACCGAAGTGTTTATTACGCTACGCTGACAAAGCGCAGCTATGAAAAAAATAAAGCGGTATGGTTTCGTAAACGCATCACTAGAAAAATCAGGGCTGAAGGAGGAGGAATAAACTTTATTTTTCAGAAAGGGGAGGGGGATGGCTGAAACCAAGTTTGACGGGAGCTAGGGTGGGGACCAGAAGGTTGCAACAAGGGCAGACCAATCCGCCAGCTTGGCATTGTTGCGAATAATGTGACGGGGCGTGGCCTAGGCTTATAGGATAGCGTCCACCGATAATCGGCAGCCGAACAAGATGTCTGAGTTGCCTCTCGCGCAAGCGCCTGACACACAGGCGTCTTCTTCATCTTCGCAAAGTGCCACGCTTGCTCCTGTCGGTGATGCACCGTAACATCACTCCCCTGCGGCGGAAGCGCCGTCACGGCGCTTAGTACGGCGGCGACGAACGAGGAGGGTGATACGGTTTGAGTCTGGCAACGTGTACAACGTCTGTCTTGAGTGAGGGGGTCGAAGAGGGATTGTTTAGGGGTGCGATCTCGTAGCTCACGTCACTAAGTTGTCGTAACACATTGTAGGGGCCCTGGTAGTGTGATAGTAGCTTCTCTGACAAGCCGACTTGGCGGTTTTGTGTCCAGAGAAGTACCAGAGACCCCGGTGAGAAGTGCACGCTTTGGTGGCGACTGTCATAGCGGTCTTTTTGGTGCGCTTGCGACAGGTGCAGCCGATCACGGGCAAGCTGACGGGCTGCATGGGCTCGTGAAACGACATCGCTGGCGTAGTCAGTAGACAAGGGGGCAGCCGAAGGAAGGAGCGTGTCAAATGGTAATGCTGGATGTCGGCCAAATAGCAAATAAAACGGCGAAAAAATTGGCAGCATATCCACGGAGTGAATGATGGAGAGTGGGGCGAAGCATGCTTCCGTCCATTTGTTCTTGCTTCCTTTCGTCTGTGCGACCGTCCATGCGTCCATGCGCCCGTCCGTGCGTGCGTCCATTCCTGCTTTCGTCCATGCATCCGCCCCTGCGTCCGTTCATGCGTCCATTCATGCCTCTGTCTGTGTGTCCGTTCGTCCATCTATTGAACACTCCAAGTACCACCATCTCGCATCTTTTGATCATATATTCCCATAGAAACACCGCCATCCAGCGGACATTCCAAGGACTAAACGAGAGGTGGCACACGCACACTTTCTAACAGCTTGCGCTTCGGGTCTACTTCCCACCTTTAACCACCTCGAGTTAATGGTATATACTAGTTCATTGTATTCCTGGCACTGCGGCCCAACACTCGCTAAACCTTTCTAAAACCAAGGAGGTTACGCCAGGAGAGTATAACGTAGCAACGTTTTCCTGGCAGATAGAGCTCGATGTACATGCCAATGGCTGCATGGGAAATGAGAGACAGGAGAATTCGGCTTTTTATTTCTTACGGCTTGCACTTCGTACCCACTTCCCGCCTTTAACTACATCGAGTTCATTCATGGTATATACTAGTTCATTGTATTCATGGCACTTGCGGCTCAAAGCTCGCTAAACCTTTCTAAAACTAAGGTGGTTACACCCAGCGGGTATAACGTAGCAACCCTTTCCCTTCAGATAGTGCTCAATGTACATGCAATGGCTGCTAATGGGGATCGCAGCGTGCACGTTAACTAAAAGCCGAATGCTCCTGTCTCTCATACCCCATTATCATCTATTGGCATGTACATTGAGCACTATTTTTTTCGTTGTTCAACAACGCACAGAAGGAATCGCTCAACGGTACCACCTTGGAGGTCAAAATGTTTGCAGGTCAAAGCGTAAGACTGGTTACATACTACGACGGGACGCGGGACAAACGGGTGCCGCAGAGCAAATGTCTTCACTGTAGCGTAGTGATGTTAGTCGTGAAATATTGATGTGCCGAAGTGTATGTGCCCTGTTACTTGAATAGTATGAAGCCTTTGTGTTCTGTACATGCTGTAAATAAACTTTTTCTAAACAAGGAGCTTCGCCGCTAATAACTAGCTGTGCCGTGCCGTGAAGAGTTGTACGCGAACGTGACAAAGAGGAGTATTTTGTCCCAGTCACGGTGATCTGGCGAAATGTACGTTGACAGCATCTGCGTCAGCGTTCGGTTCAGACGCTCGGTCAATCCATTTGTCCTGTGGATGATGAGCGGTGGTAAGCTTGTGCTCAGTGGAGCAGGCGCGGAGAATGTCATCCACAACGCGTGAAAGAAAGTACCTTCCTCGATCAGTAAGCAGCTGCCGCGGAGCGCCGTGATGAAGAATGACTTTATACAAGAGAAAGTCAGCGACGTCAGTGGAACAGCTTGTCGGCAGTGCTTTAGTGATGGCAAAGCGTGCGGCGTAGGCTGTGGCGACTGCAACCCATTTATTTCCGGAGGTGAACGTAGGAAACGGGCCCAACAGGTCAAGGCCAACACGGAAGAATGGTTCCGTCGGTATGTCAATGGGCTGTAGGAGGCCAGACGGTAGCACAGAGAGGCGCTTGCGGCGTTGGCAGCGGTCGCAAGCAGTGGCGTAGCGAACCACAGAACGATACAGTCCGGCCCAGAAAAAGCGATGTCGCACGCGATCATAGGTACAAGAGACGCCTAGGTGACCGGCTGTAGGTACGTCATGTAGTTGTTTGAGAACGCTGGTAGCGCACGTGATGGGGAAGCACGAGTAGTAATTCTGGGATATCAGCGTTGAAGCTTGCGACGGTACAGAATGTTGTCGTGCAGTTCGAACAGGCGAATGGAAGGGTCTGTTGGAGCAGAGGTCAGACGCTCGATGATGGATAGTAACGACGGTTCACGTCGTTGTTCGGTGGAAATATCAGCCAAAGCGTAGATGGAGAGAACGCAGGGGTCTGAATCAAGGTCTGTCAAGTCGGGCGTTTCAATCGGATAACGTGACAAACAGTCTGTGTCTGTGTGCGGGCGTCCCGACTTGTAGTGGACCACGAACGAGTATTCTTGCAGACGGAGCGCCCAGTGACCGAGACGTTCAGATGGGTCCTTTCAGCGATGACAGCCAGCAAAGAGCGTGATGGTCCGTAACAAGGGAAAAAGTTCGGCCATAGAGGTAAGGCCTGAATTTCACCACGGCCCACACTAATGCTAGGCATTCACGCTCAGTGATGGAGAACTTCCGTTCGGCAGGTGAAAGATGACGACTTGTCGACTGGTGAAAGAGACAAGCCGGTCCTCCCCGTGCTGTCGTTGGCCAAGGACCGCTCCAAATCCATGGCCACTGGCATAGGTCTGAAGCTGTGTAGGTGATGCAGGTTCGAAATGAGCCAGTATTGGTGGCGTAGTCAGCAGATAGATAATAGCCGAAAAGGCGTCCGCTTGCTCTATGCCCCATGCGAAGAGAACGTCCTTCTTTAAGAGATGAGTAAGCGGTCGAGCGATGTCGGCGAAGTTGCGGACAAATCGACGAAAATAGGAACCTAGTCCTACAAAACTTCGGACGTCCTTGGTTGAGTGTGGTTCAGTAAATTGTTGTACTGCTCGCACCTTTTCGGCATCTGGTTGAACACCATCGGCACTGACAAGGTGGCCGAGTATGGTGATTTGGCGACGTCCGAAATGGCATTTTGCAGAATTGAGTTGGAGAGCAGCTCTTCGAAAAACATCCAGAACGGCTGACAGACGTGTTACATGGCTGTCAAAGGTAGGTGAAAAGACGATAAGATTGTCCAAGTAACATAAGCAGATGGACCACTTATATCCTCGGAGAAGGGAGTCCATCATATTCTCGAAAGTTGCCGGTGCATTACACAGTCCAAACGGCATGACTTTGAACTGGTAGAGGCCGTCGGGCGTAACGAAAGCGGTTTTTTCACGATCCACGGGGTCGACGGAAGTTTGCCAATAGACGGACCGAAGGTCGATAGACGAAAAGTATTGGGCACCATGGAGGCAATCAAGGTCGTCATCAATCCGAGGCAAAGGGTAGACATCTTTGTCGGTCACTTTGTTTAAATGGCGATAGTCCACGCAAAAGCGCCAGCTGCCATCATTCTTCTCAACGAGCACGACTGGAGAGGCCCAGGGGCTGGATGATGGTTCTATTACGTCTTTAGTAATCATTTTGTCCATTTCATTCTGAATTACTTGGCGTTCCTTATTAGACACGCGATATGGACGCCGCCGTATGGGACTGGCATCACCAGTGTTGATCCGGTGAGTCACTGCAGGTGTTCGGCTGAGAGGGCGGTGGTCAAAGTCGAAAACGTCTCTATATGATGTTAGCAGACTACGGAGGCTGGCAGCTTGCGCTGCAGTGAGGTCGGGAGCAATCATCTTGTTAATGTCACCTGCAGGCAGAGTGTAATTGCGGCCAAGACAGGGGGATGTAGTATCGGTGTCCAAACCAGTAACGTTGCAGGTGTCAAATGGAGATAGCGTGGCCAAAGACAGGTCTTGCGGAATAACTTAAGCCAAGAGACTCACGTTGAGTAGTGATATAACCACTGTATTATTTGCGACGGCGACAACAGTGTGAGCAAGGGCGACGTTTCGGGCCATCAGTACGTCGACTATAGGAGTGACGAGGTAGTCACCATCGGGCACATGACGTGAGCACGACAAAGTGACATGTGTAGCAGCTTGCGGAGGCAAGCGAACGTGGTGACGAGAGCATAAACGGGGAGAATAGTCAGCTGGAAAATCGGCAAACTGCGGCAGTTCAAGCTGAAGAGCTCCAGTGGCACAATCAATGAGCGCAGAATAACGTGACAGGAAGTCCAAACCAAGTATTACGTCTTGAGGACACATTTCAATGACGGCAAACTGAAGTGATGTAGGATGGCCGGCAATGGACACACGGGCCGTGCACATCCCTCGAACGTCAGGGGTCCTCCCATTAGCGACACGAAGTGTGCGGGAAGCGGCAGGCGTGAGCACTTTATGTAGGCGTCGGCGAAGGTTCGCGCTCATTACAGAAATGTGCGCTCCAGTATCTATAAGGGCAAAATAGCCACACCGTCAACGTCAACGTCTCACAAACTTTGTCTCGTCAGAAGCGTCAAGAGACGATTTGTGGAGGGAGTCGAAAATGCAGCGTCACCTCCGGGCACTGCACCGTTCAGTTTTCTGGGTAGGCAGGAGCGGGGTTGAATGGGGACGACGGCCTGCGAGCCTGCGGTGAGTGAGACGAATGGCAACGTCCTGGAAACGAACGCGACTGACGACCATGCGGTGACGGAGATCGGCTGTTGAACATTCTGTAGTTGTTTGGCGGAGAAGGCTGCGCGGACGATGCGAAGCGGGTACTGTCCTGTCGGTAGTGAGGTTGAGATGAAGTCCGAGGTGGCGAGGACCAGCGGTAATATCAGTAACGGACGCCATGACCGATACGGTGTCAATGATAACAAATTGGTCGATTGTCGACGGTTCTCCACGCAGCAGGGTCGCGAGATTGGGCCGTAAACTGCTGCTCGTGATAGGACGAGGGTGGACGCCATGGAGCTCGCTGCGGGCTGGGCAAAGCGCACACCGAGGGAATACCTACGCTGGCGAGTTCTTGGCGGACAATGGCTTGAACCATGTTAGCAGTGAGTGGGGTCGTGTCACTTGCAGTGGTGTGAGCCGGAGCAGAGGCAATGGCTTCAAGTTCGCGTCGTACAAATCGGGTCACCTGATCAGATGAATCTAAAGGTGGCGGCTGTGTTTTTTCACGGTCTTCCCAAGACGACGTTGCAGCCGTATATGGAAGGCGGGTAAACACGCTCCTCCCAAGCTTTAGAAAAGTTTAGCGAGTGTTGAGCCGCAGTGTCATGAATACAATGAATTAGTATATACCATGAACTCGAGGTGGTTAAAGGGGGGAAGTAGATGATTTGATTTGTGGTCCCAAAACCACCATATGATTACGAGAGACGCCGTAGTGGAGGACTCCGGAAATTTAGACCACCTGGGGTTCTTTAACGTGCAGCCAAATCTGAGCACACGGGCCTACAACATTTCCGCCCTCATTGGAAATGCAGCCGCCGCAGCCGGGATTTGATTCCGCGACCTGCGGGCCAGCAGCCGAGTACCTTAGCCACTAGACCACCGCGGCGGGGCAAGGGGGGAAAGTAGACCCGAAGCGCAAGCCGTAAGAAAGTGTGCGTGTGCCACCTCTTGTTTAGTCCTTGGAATGTCCGCTGGATGGCGGTGCTTCTTTATGAGGAATATAGGATGAAAAGATGCGAGATGGTGGTACTTGGAGTGTTGAATAGATGGACGAACGGACACAGAGACAGATGCATGGATGGACGCATGAACGAATGCTGGGGCGGATGCATGGACGAACGCAGGGATGGACGCACGAACAGACGCACGCACGGACGGGTGGTTGGACGCATTGACGCATGGACGCATGGACGGTCATACAGACGGACGCATGCACGAACGGAAGCAAGAACGAACACCGACACCTTTTTCGTGGCACTTCGTTAGCGTTTGCAGATGAATTAGGAACCGTTCCCACCTGCTTCTCGTCGGATGCAGTGGAGGCCGCCGATACATCTTTAAACAACATCGATATTAATTCTAACTTCACACCAGAAAACCAGACAGCACTGCGAAACTCTTGCTTGAATTCAAGTCATGCTTCGCTGTTTCCTCTAAGGTGCGCCAGACTTCGATCACTAGGCACAGAATCATCACTTACGACGACGCCCGCCCAGTACACCAACAACCTTACCGCGTGTCAGTGAAGGAACGAGAAGCCATTCGTACGCAAGTTCGAGAAATGCTTGACGACGGTATCATCGAGCCTTCCAACAGTGCGTGGTCCTCTCCGGTCGTCCTAGTCAAGAAGGAAGACGGAACGCTACGTTTTTGTGTCGATTACCGGAAGCTGAACAGCGTGACTAAAAAGGACGTGTACCCGCTGCCACGCATCGACGACTCGTTAGACAAATTACGCCACGCCCAATATTTTTCCTCTTTGAATTTAAAAAGCGGGGCTGGCAGAGTGAGGTTGACGAGCGAGACCGCGAAAAAACGGCCTTTGTTACCCCTGATAGCCTGTATGAATTTCGAGTCCTTCCTTTTAGTTTGTGCTCAGCGCCCGCAACTTTCCAGCGAATGATGGACACTGTGCTTACTGGTCTGAAGTGGCAAACTTGTCTCGTATACCTTTAGGATGTTGTCGTTTTTTCTGAAACCTTCCAGCAACATCTTCATCGCCTCAGGAGTGTGCTACAGGCTATTCAAACAGCAGATCTTACACTCAAACCGCAGAAGTGTCACTTTGGTTATAAAGAGCTCAACTTCCTTGGCCATGTAGTCAAGGCCAAAGGAGTCCGACCCGACCCAGACAAACTTGCCGCTGTAGCCGCGTTTCTGCATCCTACAGACAAAAAGACTGTTCGGCGCTTTCTGGGCTTGTGCGCCAACTATCGACGATTTATTAGAGGGTTTTCGAAGATAGCGGAACCTTTGACTCGCCTTGCACGCGACGACACGCCGTTTGAATGGGCTACCGAACAACAGGCTGCTTTTGCCGAGCTACGACAGCGGATGCAGTCAGCCCCTGTTCTTGCGCATTTTGACGATGATGCTGACACAGAGGTGCACACTGACGCCAGTAACATCGGCCTCGGCGCAGTGCTCGTCCAGCATCAACACGGCAAAGAACGAGTCATAGCCTATGCCAGCCGCTCACTGTCCCGTACCGAGGTGAATTACACGACCACAGAGAGAGTGTCTCGCAGTAGTGTGGGCGATCACCATGTTTCGCCCGTACCTCTATGGTCGTCCATTTAAAGTGGTGACGGACCACAATGCCCTCTGCTGGTCGGTAAACATTCGTGATCCCTCTGGACAACTGGCCCGATGGAGCTTGCGTCTACAGAAATTTGATTTTACCATCGTATGTAAGTCTGGACGGAAGCATGAAGACGCTGATACGCTGTCGCGTGCACTGTTGCGACCGGGGTTTCCAGACACCGGAGGTCCGGGATGAAGTTGTCGAGGCAGGAGGAAGAGAGACTTGAAGAGGGTTTATTTACAATATATACATTGCGAACTCCCTACACGGTGAGCCCTCAAACGTGGCAGGCCTCTACATGACTCCTAACATAGCGCTCCATGGTGCTTGGTTCTACATGGTTCTGCTCGGTTCTGCTCTGTTCTGCCTGGTTCTCTTCTCGAAAAAAAGCACACCGAATGAGCCGTGGGGGCTCATTATAAAGGGTCTGTCCTCCCCAGATCCCTAGATCGGGGACCGCGTACAGAGGGCACCGTCCAACCACGGATCACACATTACCCGCGAGGGTGACGAGCACGCACGGTCCACGTGAACGTTCAAAATTGAAGCGTGGTCACTGCACGGCCATGTGGCACGAACGTGGCTCCTCCTCGTCAAGGGGTGTCGCTGGGCGAGGGGTCTGAAGTTGATGACTGCATCCATCGAAAGGGCCGCCGTAAACAAGCTTCAAATGGTCGCCGAACGACTCGTTCAATTAGCGGGACGATTTCCGGCCGCCGCCGCCGCCGTCATCTTCCAAAGAAGAAGCTGCACTTGTGGTCTCCCGAACTGCTCACGGTGTCGTGGCGGCAAGACGCCGCACCCTCCGGCCAGGGGGGAACAATACATGGCGGACACAGGCCGCCAACCCGTTTGGCGACTAAAAAGGAACATCAAAAGGAACGCCGATCCATTGTCAGACCTGGCGCCGGTCCTAACAGTAGGCAGCCGGTCGTTCGGTTACTTGTTTGAAGATTAAAGGAGCGCCGCTCCCTCTTCAGCTCCGGCGCCGGCCACAACAGCTCGTCCGCCGGCGGGAGAAGCGACCTGAGGGTGACCAGCTGCACAGGTTGCTCGAAGGGTCGCTGTGTAGTGCTGTCTTCCAGGCCACTGCTGATGACGCTCAGCCAAGGACTCTTTCCCTCTCGTTCCTTGTGGCTCCCCTCTGGGAAAAGCATTCATACACACCACCACAGGCACGGGAGAGCACCCTGCCCGCACTGAGACACGTCGAGTCCGACAAATTATCCAAAAGCAACCTTACTTAAGCAGTATTACCAAACACAAAGCAGCAATCGGGACGTTTCTCTGAGGTTTCACCAAAACTCCTAATCCCGATCCGATAATAATCTTCCCATCAAACTGCTTTCAAGAAAACTAATTGTCAAGTGATGCGCTCACCGTGGCATACCCGAGTGCCTGCGTGAGTAATCCGCCGTAACCCACCAGGTATCATACTCATAAAATGAAGCATTTTACTTCACGCTATCTTTTAGTTCCCGAAATTTAGTGCCGCCAAAGCCAGTCGTCAATTCCTCTTGAGAAGACGAAAGCATAACTGCCGTGCTGCACCTGCATTAGGAACCTCTTTATTATACATCCGCAAACGCACATCACAGTGCGCCTGCCTGGAGGAGATACCACCTAACCGTTCCCTTGCTGTTGCCACTTTCACAAAGCATACATATAAACTCACGAGCTAGCTTTTCTTACACACCGGACACATGCGAACAAAACATTAAATGAACAACAAAAAAAGTTTCGCATGAATCCTGAAAAATCTCGCAAGCAATAACTTTGCGTCTCTACGCTCAGTCATAATTAGTTCATAACGTTGCTCCTGCTCATTTACACGTATCTACCATGACGCAGGCTCCTATGCGTGTCGTTTATGCAATCGCACAACGCTTACCTTAGCTAAACGTACAACGCCCAAGAAATGAACAAAACCAAAAAATGTGTTACCTAAACACTATTTGGTAGACGAGATTCTTAAAAAACACATTAAAATCCAAAACAACTTAAACAGTCAAAAGCAAATTTCAAAACAAAATAAATCCACTAATGACCATCGTCAAAAGCTCACGGATGTCTACTCCTTTTTGGGACTAACGCGCGGTGTCGCGTCCTGTGGGTCTTTTTAGGCGAACGGGAAATGGAACAATGGCAAAACCCATTCGCTTCGCCTCCGACCCCCGCAAAGCTCTGCGCTGACAACCTGCGTTTTTACTCTCGCTGAGTACCTCGCACTCCCGCAGTCCATCAAACATGCCGTCGATAGAGCGACGAAAGGGTCTGCCTTTCTACCCAACGTGCTTTTTTTTTTTTCGTTTTGTCCGGCGGCTCGGACGCATACAAACCAACTCTGGTGCCGATGACAAACGCCTAATTCTGTACGCTCTAATGCGTGTCACTATCCTTCCAATAGATCTATACAACGCATATAGGCTACCAAAATGATAGAGCGCTAACGAAAACAAAGTACAAACGAGTTATTTACAAAATCACAAAAACAAACAAAATGTTCCTTTCAACAGTCCCGAGTCGACGTTTTCCGAGAGGCTAACAGCTGTTCGCAACAACTCTGAGTCGAACTCGCGGTGGTCGCGCCCGGAACGATTTTCTCGAGAAGCGGGGTCTACAACACGCGTCAATCGCCCTGCTACCGAACCCCGCGACGTTCCTCGAAGCCGACTTGCTGTCGCTTCCTGCCCCTCGAAAACCACCGACTCTTTTGCCCCGCACCCCGTCCAATGCACCGCGAGAACAACGGAAGGGTCTCTTGCCCCTCGACCACTTACGCACACAATGCGCTTCTCTTTTCTTTGTTCTCTGGCCGCTTGGACGCTTGCGATACGGCAACTTTCTTGAAATTTCGCTCCGCCATTTGAATACATTCCTCAAACGCGTCGCGATTTTTGCCTGCCTGTTTTTACGGCGCTTTCTCCGTTTTGCACGTCTCTTGGTGCCGTCTACGGAGCCTTTCGCCCATCTCTGATGCTCACCAGCACCCACATGCTCATCTGATTTTTCGCGCGGACTGTCTGGATAATTGCCTAGCAATCTATCCTTCAAACACTGCCGCGTACGATGCGCTTTTCTTTTCCGGCGGTTCGGACGCATACGATACAGACCCGTCAGAGATGACAACGGCACTTTTCTCGCGATTTTACCACGCCGTTTGAAACCCTTACTCAAACGCGTTGTGCTCATCTCGAGCTTTGCCTTTTTGTTGCCCTTCGGACGCTTTCTCCCCTGTGCACGCTTCTTTGTGCGGACCTGGGAGCCTTTCGTCCTACTCTGACGTTCTTCATCACCGATATGCTCCTCCGCCATCTCGCGCGCCCAGTCCTGATGATTGCCTATCAGTTCATCGTTAGACCGCGGCCGCGTAGATTGCGCACTTCTGTTCCTTACTCTCCGGCCGCTCAGACGCATGCGATTTAAGCCAGTCAGAGAAGACAACGGGCCTTTTCTCGCAAATCCGCCACGCCGTTTGAAGGTCCTCGTTAAACGCGCCGCGCTGATCGCGAGCCTTGCCGCGCTTCTGTTTTTCGGACGCTTTCTCCGTTTGGCACATTCCTTGGTGCCAAACCTGGAGCCTTTCGTCCGCCTCTGACGCTCATCAACATGGTCTACAGGGCTGCAAGGTTCGATGGAACACTCTGTTAATCTTAACTTCGTTTCCACCACCACGGAACCCTCACACCCTGCTGTGACCGCGAGCTCTTTTCCCTCAGAATGGGTTAAAACCTGTTCCATTCCCTTACAGGCACTAGCCTTCTCTTTGGCCTCAAACGGCACCGCCGCTATATCTACAGATATCAGACCCGCAGCACTCTCTTCGGCCCCAAACGGCACCGCTGCTGAAACGCACCGTTCGTGCGGTACATCTGCAAATTTCTGACCCGTAGCCCTCTCTTCGGCCTTAATCGGCACCGCCGCTACGTCGCACCGTTCGTGCACTTCATCTACAGATGTCTGACCTGTAGCCTTCGCTTCGGTCTCAAATGGCACCGCCGCTACATCGCACCGTTCGTGCGCTACATCTATGGATTGACCACTCTGCTGCAATGCCACCAATTCACAATTAAGCCTTTCTATCTCTTCATCTAATTCCTGTATCCTTTTTATATGTTCTTCATGCCTGCGCTCAGCTTCCAATTCCTCCTGGCGCCATCTTTCCTTTCTTTGCGCCCTTTGTACTTCCTCCTCCTGGTCCAATAAGTACATATTCCCGAAGTGCTCGATTTCCTCATTGTCACTATTGCTTTCGAGAATCACTTCGCGGAGTTTAGAAGCAGGCATATCATCATTAAAATCTAGCTCCAGATCCCAACACAGGTTCAGCAGGTCCTCTCTTGTCAATCTCGTAAGATCCATGGCGACTACTTTGCTTTGGCTCAGCTGTGACAAAACACAAACCCACCAGCGTTTCAATTCTGGGTCTAGAGAAATTGAAGCCTGGCAAATCTCACAGCGGAGACCACAAGCTTAAGCACCCAAGTAGCACTACGTGGCCAACATCCCTCTCTACTTTTTCTTGTTAATTTTTCACTCCTGCTTTTTACAACATCCTAAAATTTAACCCGCAACGTACCCTTAGAAATTTTGAAACATTACCACTTGTTCCTATTGAATCATCTAAGCTTTCCTGCTTTAGCGTACTTGCTCAGATAATCATCCAGTGCTGCCCTGTGCTGAGATAACAACCACAGTGGCCAGGCAGTTGTTGGTTATATCTATCTTTTAACGAATCTAGGCCAAAAGACTCGATATATCTCAAGCACAAAGCCAGGCACTCACCCCATTACGTGCGGTGGTGGTACGCTGCTTCGATCCCGCCGAGTTCCAGGGCTTTCGGCTGGCCTCCGGTACATGTCGCTCTCCGTCGCAGACTCGTATCCCACCGCTGCCAACCAGCTGTTGCGACCGGGGTTTCCAGACACCGGAGGTCCGGGATGAAGTTGTCGAGGCAGGAGGAAGAGAGACTTGAAGAGGGTTTATTTACAATATATACATTGCGAACTCCCTACACGGTGAGCCCTCAAACGTGGCAGGCCTCTACATGACTCCTAACATAGCGCTCCATGGTGCTTGGTTCTACATGGTTCTGCTCGGTTCTGCTCTGTTCTGCCTGGTTCTCTTCTCGAAAAAAAGCACACCGAATGAGCCGTGGGGGCTCATTATAAAGGGTCTGTCCTCCCCAGATCCCTAGATCGGGGACCGCGTACAGAGGGCACCGTCCAACCACGGATCACACATTACCCGCGAGGGTGACGAGCACGCACGGTCCACGTGAACGTTCAAAATTGAAGCGTGGTCACTGCACGGCCATGTGGCACGAACGTGGCTCCTCCTCGTCAAGGGGTGTCGCTGGGCGAGGGGTCTGAAGTTGATGACTGCATCCATCGAAAGGGCCGCCGTAAACAAGCTTCAAATGGTCGCCGAACGACTCGTTCAATTAGCGGGACGATTTCCGGCCGCCGCCGCCGCCGTCATCTTCCAAAGAAGAAGCTGCACTTGTGGTCTCCCGAACTGCTCACGGTGTCGTGGCGGCAAGACGCCGCACCCTCCGGCCAGGGGGGAACAATACATGGCGGACACAGGCCGCCAACCCGTTTGGCGACTAAAAAGGAACATCAAAAGGAACGCCGATCCATTGTCAGACCTGGCGCCGGTCCTAACAGTAGGCAGCCGGTCGTTCGGTTACTTGTTTGAAGATTAAAGGAGCGCCGCTCCCTCTTCAGCTCCGGCGCCGGCCACAACAGCACCCACACCTTTAGTCAATCAAGAAGAGGACGATGACGGTTCCCTGGGCGCCCTTAGCTCATCTGACTTGAGCAGACGCCAGCGAGAGGATGAAGAGATTCAACCGCTCATCGACTATCTGGAGGGTCATAGCGCCGTTATACCTCGCCATCTATCTCGCGTCGTCACGTCTTTCTGTCTCCGAGATAAAGTCCTGTACGAAAAAAACGCCCGTACTACTAGCCGCGCTTACCTCCTCGTCGTTCCGAAGACCATGCGGGACGAAGTCCTCTCCGCGTGTCAAGACGAGCCCACATCTGGTCATCTAGGTTACTCGCGAACGCTCGCCAGAGTAAGTGAGGCGTACTACTGGCCCGGACTTTCGGCAAGCGTGAAGCAGTACGTTAAAAGCTGTCGTGAATGCCATCGTCGAAAGTCGCCACCAAGCAAGCCGGCTGGATTACTTCAGCCAATTGATCCACCCCACAAGCCATTTGACCAAGTCGGCATGGACATTCTCGGCCCATTTCCTTTATCGTCCGACGGCAACAAATGGGTTATTGTTGCAACTGACTATTTTACCCGCAATGCTGAGACAGAGGCGATACCACGAGCCACGGCTTCTGAGGTAGCACAGTTCTTCATGTGCCACATTGTTCTGCGCCACGGTGCTCTATCTTCAGTGATAACTGACAGAGGAACAGCGTTCACTGCACAGCTTATGGATGAAGTTTTTCGGCTAAGTAACACTAGGCATCGAACGACGACTGCTTACCATCCGCAGAGCAGTGGCTTAACCGAGCGACTAAATAAGACAGTCACAAACATGATCTCCATGTACATCGACGTCCAACACAAAGCATGGGATCGCATTTTGCCTTATGTGACGTTCGCTTATAACACCGCCGTTCCAGCAACAACCCGATTTACACCGTTTCGCCTTCTCTACGGCCGCGAAGTTCAGACGATACTGGATGCGATGCTTCCTTGTGAAGGCGACGATCAATTAACAACTGACGCAGAAGAATTTGCAGAGCGTGCCGAGGAAACTCGCCAGCTCGCCCGGCTACACATTGGTCAGCAGCAACAGGTCGATGCACGACGTTACAATATGCGTCACAATGACGTATCTTACAGCCCGGGAGACCAAGTTTGGGTTTGGACTGCTGTTCGTCGCCGTGGCCTCTCCGAAAAGTTGCTCAGCAGATACTTCGGTCCGTATAGAGTATTACACTGCGTGAGTGACGCAAACTACGAAGTTGTTTCGGACGCTAAGTCGTCACGATGGGTACAACGAAAACAACCGACCTCTGACATAGTTCACGTGGTGCGCATGAAGCCTTATTTTGCGCGTTCCTAAAAGACCACTTTTTTGTGTTTTATTTATTTGTGCTCCGACAATTGCCTCATCATTGGTGAACTTATCGCGTCTAAAATTTGATTATTGGTGCCCTTTTTTATTGTTTAGGCTACATTGTTATTTTTTTTTCAATAACTTTACAGCATCGGGACGATGCTCTTTCTTTTTTTTTGTTGAGAAGGAATATTGCCACCTACTTCTAGTAGTGGGTCGTATGCCAGGGTGAAGGCTCACACCACCGAGAAGAAAGAAGTGCGCGTGGGCCCCCACTCTGGCAAACAAGCCCAACTGACGCGCTCGGTTAGAGCCCTGTTGCTCAGACGTCAATAAACCTTGTCGACACCCCCTGGAGCGCAATATATATATATATATATATATATATATATATATATATATATATATATATATATACTGTCTATACTATATATATACTGTCTGATCGTACCGGCTCAAAGCCGGTACGCACCGATGATCTCACCAGAGAAGGATTGGCCACCCTGGTGCAGTATCTGGCCACCCCCTCCCGTAGGCATTCGTCAATTAACTCACGGCCCTCAGTCCCCACCAGCTGCGGAGCAACTGACCACGGCGGCGGTCAGATCTGCAAAGCAGCAGAGGGTGCTAGGAATCTCTGGATACGGCCTTCAACCCCAGAATTGTTTGCCGCCAATAAATGGACAAGAACGCCAGTTAATATTTCGGAGTACCACTCAAGTTATAAAAAAGTCCTGTAAATATTGGACACAACAAACAAAAGAAATAAAGAGAAAGTGAATAGGTGGAATGCAACTTATGTGTCCATGTTTTCTAGGGCTACTGCATGCAACTGGTTCTTTGTGTCTAAGCTATGGTATGGGATGCAAGTGCTGTACTGTTCCCGGGTCACTGTGCAAAAATTTCACCGGGCGTTTGCAATATTAGTGTGCAGGTCTAACTGGGAAAGGTGCATTCGCACGAATTTTTTTAAATGGGTGAAGTGTGGAGGCTTTGGCCTAGGACATCTGTTTATAGATAGTTGGTAAATAGGATTTTCTTTTTCCGCGAGACAAAAAATACTTTTCTAATAACAGTGTGTCAAACAAGACTAATTAGATTGTTGCCTGAGTTTGTTGTGAGCACTCATGTTACCACAGTGGCTGTGCAAGGATACATGAACGAAGTTGAGGCCAGCGTGCGGTTTTTGTGTGTTCGTTTTTCAACTGACTACCTGTGGTCTGTTGGACAGAAAAAACTGTACAAAGATTTATGTGACAATATGCTCCTCATCCCACTGTGCAGAGTGATATATACAGCACGCAAGGGTGAGAATGTACTTAAACGAATTAAAAAAAATGCCGGCAGCTCCAAGTGCAAAAACGTGCTTTTTTAAATTACACCGGAACACTTCTTAGAGGAGCGTGGGTTTCATATGCCTTGAGGATCTTGCTGCCTTAAACGTAAGAAACTGGAAACTATTGACCATGTTTTCCCGCATTTGGGAAGAGTTGACTTTTCGGACGTATTACATAGGACAATTAAAAGTGAGGTCCTGTTAGACTCTCATAGGATCTGGAATTAGGCATTAGAGAATGAGGATGGATTACCTTTTGATTTTAGCATGATCACTGCCTTGCACAGCATATGGGGCTCCAGAATGGCTGGATTTCACTGTGACTTGGACAGGAGACCAGCAAGAGAGTATTTTAAACAAAGTATCTCAAGATTTCTCGAAGTAGTAAAAACAGACGGATGTGTACCTTTATGGTTAGAAAGGGTAGAAGCCCTACTTACCTTGTAGGAATTCTAGGACGTAATGTGTTGTAGTAATGCCTGACGGACTTCGTTCAAATTTTTGTATTGTTTTTTGTGTGTTGTAATCTCTTTATCTTAGCTTCTGTGTTTCAAGTTTGATTGGAAATAAAGAAAAATAAACCAGCGTTGCTCAGTGGTAGAATACTGCACGGCCCCGCGTTCGAGCTCTACTGTGTCGTGGGTCTTCAACCCCAGAATTTCTTTCCAATTTCACGCGATGTGGTTACGGACACTGGCGGCGGCGGCGGCGGACAATTACGGCGCTGCGCGAGACCCGATTTGTGATCTCATAACAGCTTTCGTTGTAAAAAAAAACACGACTACTATCAAATTGAAATGCATTTTTCGCACCGGCACCACGGCCAGATAGACCGCATTCGGGATACCTACCTGTTAAAGCATCCGAGAAGCGAGAATGCACTTAAATTCCGATGCAAACACGAATTCAGGAGCTTATCAATGCGCGCGGCTGTTCACTACTAAGGAGGTTATATATAACCTTCTTTTTCACCACCAGCTTCCCGTGGATGGATTGATGGATCTGGGTGTGCCCTTTAGATCGGGCGGTGGCTCGCGCCACCTAGCCGTAAAGGTAAGTACTATCACTATTAAGGATTGAATTTCACTCGCGCCTTGATTGTAGCCACCAATAATTTAGCCTCCTCCATGTAGTTTCTACCCGTTTAAATCTATTTTGCCTTCACTGTGCCCTAACCCTATTTTTTTAAACTCCGCGCCTTTAACTTAGACTATATATATATAGGCTAAAGCCCTTCACTGAACATTGTGAAATGTTGCGCCGTTTCCTCCTTTCCTCCACACGCAATACCGTGTCTGTACTTTTGCATTTGGCTTGGTAGGTCTTGGTCCACCTTACTCCTGTTCTGGCCTCGAACAACGGAGGACTACCCCGAGAATTATCGTATAGATCTTTTCTTTTGCGATTGCCTGCTTAAAAGTTCGGTAGGTCTCCAGAAATGATTTCGTAAGCATTACCATCATCCACATGTCCCTCTCTGTTTCCTTTACCTTCTTCTTAACCGATGTTTCCTTTTGGCTTGGTACTTTGCTGTTGTCTAAATACTTGCTTGACAATTTTTGAGTTCATTTCCTTCATTCAGTATCGACATTCTTCATGTTCAAGTAGCTGAAAACTTTCCTAGACCAACGCTCCTCTCCCATTTTTCTCAATCGCTTCTAAAATGTTGTCTTGCTGGTATAGCTTCCCTGCACTCAAATGATGTCCATCCCACGTTACCCTGTACCCCATAAGTTAATTTCCTTCACCTCGACTAGCTTCAACACTAGCTAAGGAGGGAAGATGTTTGAGGTTCGGAATGGGTCCCTTCGATGACTCGAGTGCACGGTGGCAGCGTGAAGGAGGAGCCGTAGTCCGGTGAAGAGACACTTTTCGCTGCGGAAAAGGGGGCCACTTTCAGAGAGATTTCGAGCTTTCACGTGACACTGCTGCTAATACAGCCGAAGTGTTATGCGTAGCTTCCCATAATAAGCGACCACATGAAAGCCGAGTCGCACCGTCGCGACAGTACCCCATTGTGCAAAACTCGCTGATGAGGGATCCGCAGATTGATACTCTCGTGGGAAGCAATTGCCCTATTTTGCACGCGTTGGCACAGGTGCGGATTTTACAGTGGTACGAGAGAATGAAGTGTCCGCTGAAGTTTTGGACCAGAGTAGGGGCGGATGTTCGAGCCTGGACCCGGGCAGTAGCCTGAGGCTGCAATAAAGCGTCTCTTTACCGTACTACGGCTCTTTCTTCGAGCTGCCACCGTGCACTCGAGTCATCGAGGGGCCCATTCCGAACCTCAAACATTTTTCCTCCGTAGCTAGTGTTGAAGGTAGTCGAGGAGGAGAAAAAAAAGCTCCATAATTTGGGGTATTCCCGTGTGCTCCCAAAGCAAGTCAACCTATGCCACGTTGTTTCATTTCCATTTTTGCATGAACTTCTGATTTCATTAACGAAACCACATTGCTGAACGTCAAACCCGAGACCAAGACACCTTTCCAAATCCCTCTCACCACGCCATACCTCTTGTAGTTCCACAACGCCCTACTTTTCATTACAGCTGCATTCCAGGTGTCCTAATTCGTCACGTATCTTTCGTGCTCCCTTAAGAACTCAGCCCCATTATTTATCCATACGCTCAATTATATGTATCTATCCACTATTTCTAGCATGACTTCCTGTATCTTATGCTCACTGCCTTTGTTATCAATAAAAATCATGATTGCCGATTTTTCCCTGCTGAACTTCAAACTTAACCTATCTCCCATATTACCACAGATGTCTATATATCCCTGCAAATCTTCTTTGTTGTCGGCTATTATAGTATATCATCTGCATACTTCAATGTTGGTAATGACTGTTCAATGTGTTTTTCTTTGGCAAAAGAGATGCTTAAGCCGAGTCGACTCCCCTCTAATTTGGCTTCTAGTCCCTGGAGATACAGCATATATAACAAAGGTGACAAGGAACATCCCTGTCTAAACCCGCGTTGTATCTCTATAGGTTCGGGTATACCTGCTCATTCCACTCTATAACTACCTTGTTACTTTTATAGATATCCTTTAGAAGGTTAGTTACTCCACCTTCCACATCTAGTGTCTCTTCTATTCCCCAAAAGTCTTCCTGAATCACACTATCCTAAGCTCCCTTGATAAATAGAAATGCCAGCCACAGGGGCCCGTGTTCTTTTTCCGCCATTTCAATACACTCCTTCAATGAAAACAGATCGTCCTCCAACCTCCTTCGTTTACGGAACCCATTTAGTAGTTCTCCCAGCACACCTTCATTCTCCACCCATGTGTGTAGAATGAAGGACTTTATGGACATCGCCCCAGTGATGTTCCGTACTACGCCAAAGAATTCCCATACGGAGACATGAAAATTCCCTATTTCGGGGATTTTTTCCTGCGTACGTTGACGAAATTCTCAGCATACTTCCCTGCCCAACAGTACTAATTTTCGCCGCCGTCATAGCACACACATACTATATTTACACGTGAGTTTTGAAATCAAAACGAGCCCCCCCCCCCCAATGCCTCACAACATAACCATGATTTTCTTAATTCATATACTGATGGTAAACTGCACATTGTGGTTTCCAAGTCTAACACCACTATAGTGAAAGAATAATAAGAATAATAATCTAACACCACTATAGTGAAATAATAATAATAAAGGGAAAACAGAGATTGGAACGGAGAGAAGACAATGGTAAAATATATTACAATATTATGAAGGTGGTATAACTATTAGTATTTCGTACGGCTCTGGTCTCAGTAGCAGTGCCATTAATATGTATATATATATATATATATATATATATATATATATCATTATGTGTTTTCGAGCACCCGCCATTACTTTGGTAACGAAGGTGAGCCCTCATACTGAATAAGACACTGCACACGGTGGAAAGTGCCTATCTTTGAATGGAAAAAGCGTTGGTAAAGCATTTGGCTTCAGCTTTTTCCATCCATCTGCCCGCTTTTGCTCAAAACAGCATTCTTCAAAGTGAGCCTGTACGTAAAATTGACGTTGTTAATATACGTGATTTGTTCCTTCGATCAATAAGAACAAAGTACGACAAATCAATGCAATCGAACAAACTGCACGAATACGGCACGACTTCCGCACACGAGCATAACATAGAGGTGCAATTCTCCTAAATTATTTCACCTACTTCCGTTACAAATATGATAAGCTAGAATAACTGTCAAAATAGCATAATAATTTTCCTGCACGACATAACGCATAAAATACCTTTATAAACAACACTGCGAAACACAAGCATAGCGCTTCACATGTTTTGAGCTCTCAGATTTACTCCTCACACTGCTATGTAGGCGCAAAGATAGGTAGTGAACAATTTATTAAAATAAGCGCCATGCTCCTCAGATAGCTACAGCCCTCGTGGTTCAGAAAGATTGATCGTATTTTCCAAGCCTGTACCTTAGTTCATTATATCAGGTGAAAAAAAAAGGAGCTGTAAATGCACCGGAGGTTCCATATGTGTGTCCCCGCTGTAAGAGGCTACGTTGCCACCAATCTGAACACATAAAATTTCAAGTCTGCGTCTTAAGGTCCGTTCGATTCACCTGCACCACGTGAACCAGTTCACGAGGTGCTGCACCTTACCATTCGTTTCAGCGGTGCAGCATTGACGACCGCTGAACCCTGTCATTCGTTTCGAAAAGTGCAGAAGAGGTGCAGCACCGGTTCACAATTTTCCTGCACCTCCTCCGCTGACGGTGCAGGCGCGCGTGCAGCTGAGCAGACGACGCAGCACTTAGACGTAGGTGGCTTAGGCGCCGTACCCGCCTCTACAAATGCGGTGTGTTTTGCCAAGATGTTTGCGCCTCATAAACTGTCCGCATGTGCGTTTCGCCATAGGTCGGTGTTTTCTGAATGGTGTAAATTAACCGAAAACAAATAAGGCCAACACCATGTCGGCACATCTTCATTTGTTTCGGGTGTCGTGCTGTGCCTGCACCGCTGAACTCACGCTGCACGATTTCTGAACTTCGCGTGCACAGCCGTGAACCGGTTCCGACCGGTGCAGGTGAATCGAACGGATCTTTAGAAAGAGTGGTGCAGACACGCTGGCGTATGTATTTCCCACGGCTACGAATCAGGTACTCACATTCCATATACAGGTATCGTTCGTCGGCTGCCACTTGTCCCGCTTGATTTTAGCGGTCCATAGGAGCCGTCTTTTTGGGTCTCTGGGAAAAGAAAACGTTCTGCAGCCATGTTTAGCACTGTTACTGAATTGCGGAACGCAGCACCAAGGTATTCTGCGCAAAGACGGCGTGAAGAGTGGTGCTTTTGGTGTCGAGCGAGAGAGTCGGCGTGAGCGGAAAGCAAGAAAATGGCGTCGGAGCTCCCCGAGAACCGGTTGTGGCGGCAACTGCTCCGTGAAAGAGTGGCTCCACCCTAAGCGGGGGCGCGCCCATCAAGGCACCCTATTTTATTACAATGCTCCCCGCCATCTAGTAAACAATCGAAGAAATAAACTAGAGGTAGCCATGCCATCTAACAAACAATGCAAGAACTAAGCTAGAGGTGGCTACATACATACGCCGAAGATGGACAGATCCACGCCTTAAGGAGCTTCGCCCCTAAAAATGATGCACGAAACGTAATCAGATGTACAGATGAGTGCAAACTAACCAGCGTCCTAGTTGTTATACCTCGCGCACTCTTTCCGGAAACGGGGCCTGTGCAGAGACCGAAGTGACCTTTGTGGGCCCGCCAACTAGCGCAATCGTTCCAGTGAAAGCCGAATGCACATGATTTTCTCCGCCAAAGCATATGAGCGCGCGCCCAAGCATCTGACCCTCCTTAAATTCTCCCCCATCTGCGGGGCAATGTACGCGTGATAAGCGCGCGTCGGCGCATGGCGACGAGCTGGGCGCCGAGCGTGGGCGGCTTTTTTTTCCCCTTCTTGAGTGTTCATATATATAGATACGTATACATATATGGTGAATGATGCTGGCGGCGACGGCAAAAAAAAACAACAGCTGAGACTGTCCATATAATTGCGATCGCAATAAAAAAAATCGGCAGATACCACGTACCAGGGGAATCGATGTTATGCAAAGCATGCAAAATGAAAGTGACTTGTGTAATTTTTTTATTGGGCGAAACAATATGAAATTACGCTAACGACACGTGCTAATGTTTTACTCACAGACCTATTTCGAACAGTCGCATAGGCTTTATGTAAACTGTTTATGGTTGAGTAACGATGCCAAGAGCAACCTCGGCATTACTAACACCAGGAGCGGTAAGCCGATATGTAGCGCTTGTGCTTGCTATAGGATGGTAGAGCCGGCTAGTGCATTGCAGACCAACTTCAGTGGATGGCGCATTGACGAAAACGCGTAAACCATACGTGA
The DNA here is from genome assembly GCA_013436015.1 of Rhipicephalus annulatus. Classification (NCBI taxonomy): domain Eukaryota; kingdom Metazoa; phylum Arthropoda; class Arachnida; order Ixodida; family Ixodidae; genus Rhipicephalus; species Rhipicephalus annulatus. The sequence continues at coordinate 39,774 of WOVY01009449.1, forward strand.
CGCGTGTATCATTAGAATGCATATTTGATGCTTATAAAATAAGATAGCCAGCACTGCAACAAGTGCCGTTGCAGCAACATTACGCCTGCATATGTTTTTTTTTTCAAATTCATGATCAAGCCTTGATTGGTAAAAGAATACTTCATTCCCACGTAGAATGCTCGAGTTCGATCCTGATGTGGTCCTGATATTCTTTGCATTCATCGGGTCAGCACTTCCGGTTTCAGTTTTTCTTGGCGCTCTCTCACTTAAGTTACCTTGGTCTATTCTCAAGGAAAGTGTGAATTTAAGGGCTCGTTTTTTTTTCTCAGACGCAATATTATTGAGAACTAACAGATAATGTTGTTAGGGAAAGTATAGGGGATGTTATTAGAAGTTATTATTGTATAAATGTAAACAAAGAAAAGTGAGCGAAAAGATAACGTGCATCGGGCAGGATCCGAACCTGCGACCTTTGAATAACGCGTCCAATGTTCTACCAGTGAGCTATGATGGTGGTCACAACGGCGCCAGAAACGCCTGTTGGGATCTCATAAAGGATTTCGTGTAAAACGCAGTTATTAGGCAGCAGCTTTTAGACGTTATGGAAATGTCATTGGATCTTTAAAAAATCAACATCACTGGGCAGCCCGCTATCGACCTAATAGTATTCATGGATAAAGTTGTGTGGTAATGCATAAAAAATGGTTCTTGCAATACTAGTAAATGCGTAACTTGCATATCTATGGTTGTCCCAGTGTGCGCTATAGGTACAATTGACAGCACATTTTCTGTAGTTTTCTGACACTGCTTACCGAATTTCTGTCTCACTGTCCTCTGTGCGTCGCTCATCGTTCAGAAAGAACTCTATGCTCCGTCACAGAGCCACTGACCGGGAGACCACGGAAGGCAGCGCGTGGGCGCGTTCCACAACAGCACTTTTCATAACATTTGCGCTGCTGGTAACCACCGCGGAAGCTCGCCACTGTAGTTATGGTCAACCACCTCAAATATGCGTAATATTTGCTTTTTAATTTACAATGTTCACAAGTATGAATGCATGCCACCAGATCAATTTTAGTGGGTCTTTAGCACGGGCCTAAACTTTCACCGGGTGATTGAATCCTTGTACATACACCATCAGACAAACCAAATTTTTCGCGTTAAAGTACCTCAAGACTACCGTCTTAAAGAAAGAATGAACCCCGCTGCTGTCTCCAGCAAAGTGGGACACCTCATTAGTGTTTCACAAAAACATCAGGCGGAATCGCAAGAGATAGAGAGAAGTAAGGACTGAGAGACAACTACAAAAGTTCTCGGACTGGACCCCGACTAGTGAGCGGTCGTCCAAAAGAGGACGTCGCGGACGACCGTCAATCGTGAAATACAAGCAGCACCTTCACCCGAGGTCCAGAGAATGCCTAGGCCAAAGAACAGCACGGGAGTTCGAGCTAGGGGAACGAGACGAGTGGAAGGTTGCCACCGGAGCGGGCGCTGAAGATGGGCCGTCGGGTTGTGGACCCGAGCCACGAAGACTTCAACTAGCCGAGGCCTCCTGCCATCGCGTTTCTGCTAAGAGAACCGTAGCTCACCGGTCATGAACGACAGCCCAACGCCTGCGGACTTAAGGGCTGACGAGCCGTTAACAGCAGCAGTCGGGCTACGGGCAACGTTTCTTGGAGGCTACGGGCCCAAGCTGTGTGCCATAGGGGAGTTAGAAAAAGGAGTGACTATTTAGAGTACTGGGTACTCTACTATGGGAGATCATAAAGCCGTCCCGCAACTGCAATGAGCAAAGGAAAACAGTAGAAGCGGGGTAGCTCAACCACCACCGTTTTCCTGTTGTCACCAATGAGCCACGTCAAGCCAGCGTAATTGGCGAGACCGAACTTACAATTTTCTCTGCTTCACCACTCCGCCGCGTCCGAACTATGCTCTGTTGTTAAAGGTTTTGGACAATCACATTGCTTCTAATTAAAAGTCTTTCAACGCGTGAAGTAAACTTTTTAAGTGTTTACTTGTGTTTTTTAGTTTCTGTTTATAATTTAAGTTTTGTGCGTCTTTGTTAAACGGACGGCTTTGTCCACGTTCATGCTCTCGGAGGCACATCCATAGAGAGCTAAAGGTCCATTCGATTCACCCTGCTGCACTTCCATAACTAGTTCATGGTGGTGCCGTCCAGTGATCGAAGCGTCACAGCGTGTGCTAGTCTTTACTCTTCAGTACTTGCGGTGTTCGGTTTTCGAACCTCGTTCGTGAGCGGCTGGACTACGCCAAGCAAGCGCGTTACAAAAGCTATAGGGCACCAATGGAACCATCAATTCTTGGAGTCTCATTCCTTGCGTGGTATCGAAGCAAGAAGCGTGGCGGTTTGGGCTAGTTGGTGTGGCATCACGTTTGTTATAGCGCGAGAACCCCTAACTTCCAGCAAAGGAACAAAAGAAGACCACCGCTATCTTCCAACTCAGTTGGAAGTTAGCGCACGTATTCTTTTGTCCCTTTGGCGTCTTTCTGTTATAACAATCTTCTTGCAACAAGAAGTCACGCGTTAAGCTGACACTGCTGTCTTCCCATACCCAGGCTTGCTGAATAGCTTCCTTAAATTTTTTAACTTTAGTGAAGTAGAATATAGTTTTAACAAAGAAGCTGTTCTGCAGCTGCGTGACACCTGCATGCCCCATTCGGGTTCCCGAATTCCCCGGTCGTGGTCGAAGCGGTAACCACACTGTGAAATGAGAAAGAGAGTCCCGCAAATTCAGTTCCCAAGTACGCAAATAGGTGGCGCAACCACCTCGGTCGCGGACAAAGAGGTAACAGGGCCGTGAAATGAGTAAGCTCATCCACGCGCATCATCCACGCGCTTTACCGCTCCAGAGGAGTCCAAGTCCGATTCCTACTGTACGCTTTCCCCTCTTCGGGCATCGCGCCTTGCGTATTGTACAAAGCAGATTAGAAAAGCGTAGCTCTAGCAAGAGACGACATTTTGCTGATACGCTCGCGTGGGCCGGCGTATTGTGTGACAGACTGTGCGCTAGGATCTCATCCTAATTGAGCATGATGTGGCACATCATGCCGACAGGAACGGCGAACGTTTTTTTTTTTCGGGTCACCTTGCTAGTGAAGAACTTATGCGCTATGCTCGTAGGCGTAAGCACACACACAGAAAACAAAACAAGAACCGACAACACAAACTTCGCCCGTTTCTGCTAACTATAACCGTGCGAGCGTGCCTAACTATTGTTGTTCTTGTTTATATCACGGGAGCGCACCATCAACTTCTGAGTTACTGAGCTATTTTAATCAATTTCATAGTTACGTTTAAAGTCGACTTGCGTGTGGCTCGTATACGTAAAACGCAATACTTAATGAGACTTACGTCCCTTCCCGACAATGTTTCCCATTATGGCAGGCGGAGGCAATCTGTAGTACCACCCATCTTCGTTGTGGCGACGCAACGAAGGTATTACGCTGTTTGTGAAATCTGATGGACACCATGTTCACAAGTTGCACCGAGCATACACGTCCACGCGAATTTCGACATAACATAAACGGGAGGAACCGGTAATCGGTAACTACGACTCAAACAGAGCCTAACTCCAGCCTCTGCTTCCCACAACGGCTTACTGTGGTCAAACTAATGTTGTCAGACAGCAATACGGACAAGCACAACTGCAGCTGCTTTCTCGAGTTTCTTTCGCTCGAAAAACAGAGCACTACAGTAACATTCGTAATGTCTTCTTGGCCAGCAACGATTATCGTCATCGATCTCGCGTGCCCGTCTTCGTGTTATCTGCATGTGCCCACCATTTGCGGGCCATGGAGATAGCACGAAAACAAGCGCGCTATCAGCGTGATGTAGTTGGCGTTCGATTCCGGACGGGGAATTTGTGAGAGCAAAGTTTTCTTGAACAAGCGCGAACAAGCCGGATGACGATTCTTGTTTTGGCGCTATAAAAAACTTCCCAGTTGACGGGTAGTGTTTTATGTCCCAGAGCCATGATAATATCATCAGAGACGCCGTAGTGGATGGCTTTCGAAAATTTCACCATCTTGTGACTGACATCGCACAGCACCAGGGCTCCGAGAATTATTGAAATGCGGCAATGGAGGTTGGGATTCGAACCCGCGATCTTTGACTCAGCAGACCAACACCATAACCATGCACTTGACCGTCGTGGTGTGTGTGGCGGGGAGAACTCACCAAAGGGTACGACGTACTTGAGGAGTGCCCTAGATGTGGCATCCAAGTCTGGCTCCACAGCAACAGCTGGCTCTGGATAGCGAAAACTGATGACAAAGACAATACCTCTGTTTCTAATGGATAACATAAGCTGATATCGAAGGCCGTATGGCCTTTGTTGACCGCAGTGTGTCATTCTTGCAAAATAAATGCTCGTGAGGCGACAAACATGTACTCTTGGAAAGGAGGAGTCGACAACACTCCCCTATGTTTAAACAGCGTACATGCTCAGTCCCCCTGATTATTCCAGGGCTTCGCCTGTCCTGTGCAATCCTTGGCGGATGGGACGAAGGACTTCATACACAAGTGGGACACTACCGCTAACTCTCTGTACAGACAGACAGACAGACAGACAGACAGACAGACAGACAGACAGACAGACAGACAGACAGACAGGTCAGACAGCCAGGTAAGACAGACAGCCAAGTCAAACAGGTCAGACAGTCAGGTCAAACAGGTCAGACAGTCAGGTCAGACAGAGAGCCAGGTCGAACAGGCCAGACAGACAGACAGACAGACAGACAGACAGACAGACAGACAGACAGACAGACAGACAGACAGACAGACAGGCAACAGGTACAGACAGACAGACAGACAGACAGACAGACAGACAGACAGACAGACAGACAGACAGACAGACAGACAGACAGACAGAAAGACAGACAGACAGGGAGACAGACAGACAGACAGACACAGCAGCGGGCCATTCACCCTCCGAGACTAATGGGGTAACATTCCTAGCTATAAGGGTTCAACTGTAGTCCCCAAGTTTTACTTCTTACCGACCACTGCCTCCTTTCCTGCTCCCCCCCTCACACACAACCAGTGTCTGCCGCCATTGTACATTAGCCACGCATCCTGCTCTCCCTCTCACACACAACCAGTGTCTGCCGCCATTTTACATTAGCCACGCATCATTCAGCGATTGCGAAGAGTCTTTCTCCTCTGGTCAGTATCTCCGTCACTAGTGAGTGGGGCCCTCGTTTCACCAGGTGCTGGCAAAGCGTATAGGGAACATGATCGACGCCGAAAATGAGCGTTAGCTGATGTTACTCGTCGATGGCTCTTCAATTTGATCATAAAACGTACGGTATGGTACATAGAGTATGTACGATACAATTGAAGTACATACTGTCGTTTTCACTGTCCGCACCTCTGGAGATATTTGCGAAGTTTTTACTGGAACGCCAGGCGTAGCCAGAAAATTTTTTCGGCGCAAATGGGGGGGCGCATTTTTTATTCCAGTGGGGGCACTTCCTTGAATAGGTATTTTTCGCTCTATGCCATTGCGAAATAAAATTTCGGTGTGGGGGCACGGGCCCGGTATCCCTGGCAACGCCCCTGCTTTAACGCCACATTCTCCCCGACATGGCACCGTTGCCTGGAGCGATTGGCAAGTGGAACACATTTGTGGGGTTTAACGTCCCAAAACCACCATATAATTATGAGAGACGCCGTAGTGGAGGGCTCCGGAAATTTTGACCACCTGAAGTTCTTTAACGTGCACCGAAATCTGAGCAGCACCTCCATCGGAAATGCAGCCGCCGCAGCCGGAAATCGATCCCACGACCTGCGGGTCAGCAGCCGAGCACCTTAGCTACTTGACCACCGCAGCGGGGCGCAAGTGGAACAAGAGTGCAGGTAGGAGTACGAACAAAGACGACAGCAGGTGCAGTAGCCTTTAAAATATTGTACTAAGCATACAAAAAACCAACATTATCAAAAGAACACTTTTTTTATTTTCAACACAAAACAAAGAGACTTGTTGAAGGACAACAAAAACAAAACCCGCCAAAACGCTCAAGAAAAAAAAGGAGGGGGGCTCCAGATGAACGTCTCGGACGGAGAAGTTCTGAAAAAAAATCCTGAAAGGAAGCAGGAAAACATGAAATTAATGCATAGTCAAACTACCCTCTGGCGAAAACGGCGGTGACAAAAATCTTGCCGGCTAAACGCAGTTGGCGATCGACGAATTGTTAATAACACTAAATGCTCAAAGGAAAACATATAGGTCAATCAGCTCCCATCGCAATTTTTACTTCAGATCTTTTTTTCTAAGTGCGTTGACGTCCTGATAATAATTCGGCACACGATGCCGTACTACTGGCGAGGTAAAAGGGATCCGAGGAAAGCCTCGCCTTGGTAGCTATCACTCCATTGCGACGAAGTTTCGTCCCAAGATATAGAAATGCCACTTCAATAATAGGCTGATAGATAAGACGTATGCCTGGGTGGATATAGCCACACTCAATCAACGACCGCAGCACTGACGCCTTCTGTGGGTGTATCTGGGAACCGAAGAGCTACAGACCCGACCAGTTTCAGAAGAGGTGCGCTGTTGAATGCAAGAACGCTCCCAAATCGTTAAGAAACAATCGGGGAGCGTCAGCTTTATTTTCAAATTACGCGCATTAATCCCCGTGCGTGAAGTCAGAAATTTGATATGTGAGGTTTAACATCCCAAAACCATCATATGATTATGACAGACAGCCGTAGTGGATAGCTCCAGGAAATTTCGAGCACCTGGGGTTCTTTTAACGTGCACCCAATCTGAGCACACGGGCGTACATTTCCGCCTCCATTAGAAATGCAGCCGCCGCCGCCGGGATTCGATCCCGCGACCTGCGGGTCAGCAGCCGAGTACCTTATCCACTAGACCACCGCGGTGGGGTGAAGTCAAAAATTTCAAAATGTATTTTTCACGCTTTCGCGACATTAGCTTGATGAAGTTTTCCAATCCTTCGTATGCCGGGTCGATGGCGAGACATATTACAATTTTCAATTTTATCGATTAAAAGCTATATTAAACCTAGTAAACACCTTCAGTGTTCATGACGTCGTAGTGCAGAAAAAATAAAGGCAGCGTTTTCATTTCATTCATTTTTTCCCCAACATTTTTTCGCTTAGTAAGCATCGTGTTGTGGACAAAAGTGGCGTTTTCGGGATTGGAAAATTGTACTATACTAATACGGGGGAATAGGTGGATCAGGGAATAAGCCGGGGTTACTGGGATATCAGTTGAAATAAGAATAAATGAACATAGACCGGGCACGTAAAGTGCGTAGGCAGGATTAACCACTGGTCAATAACTGGATTCCCAGAGAAGGCAAGCGGATGAGGGAAAGACAAAAGTTAGGTGGGCAGATGAGACCAGAATGACATGGGATATCAAGTGGGAAGTATCAAGCACAGGACTGAGTTGACCGGCGGAACGTGGGAGAGGCCTTTGTCCTGCAGTGGCCGGCTGATGATGATGATCAATACGGGTAAAAAATCGTAGCGTCCACCAACCTGATCCGGGAACCCGAGGACGACGGTCATACGAAGTACATGGCCGTCTGCAGGTTGTCGAGAACCTTGACGGCCTGCACGTACTGGCTGGTGGTGATCGAGTCGGCCGAGGCGCCGGACAAGTCACTGCTCGAGCTGGAGACGTCAACCATGCCGATCACGTGGTTCTTGGCGCGGTACGCGGCCAGGTTGGCGTAGTACACCGGAGCCGGGATGCTGACGCTGCGCGAGCAGCGGGCGTACGTGTGGCAGAGGTAGAAGCTGAGCTTCTGCAGGTCGTCCGCCGAGAAGTCGGAGTCGTCCCACACGATGTAGTAGTGGGACGGCTTGCTCGTGCCCTGCGTCGGTGCGTAAAAAAAGGAAATGACAAGATTGCAAAAAGACTCTGGGAAAAGTTGGTCGCGTGTCTGCCTGCTGCGATGCAAAGGTCCTCGTCGAGAGACTACAGTCTTCCGTTTGGAGAGATTGCACGTACGAGATATGGGCGCCACCTGGCAGTTATGTCAAGAAACGGAAGTTTCTGTGAAGCGGTAGAGCACTGGCAGAGCTGTGTTATTTTTTTAGCAAAGCGTAATGAATAAAGGAAATAAACGAACTGCTTCATAGTTACGTACTGATGTTGCGCCTCAATCGTGTTACACCTCAACGAAACCAAGATGGCTGGGCGTTCAGCAAGTTGGCATGGAAGTATCACAAGAAAAACTAATAAAACGGCGGTAATTGGGAGACTAACCGCACGAGGTACGTTGTAGGGCGTGAACCTGGGGTTCTTTAAAGTAAGCTAAATTGCGTGACCTTGGCTGGGAATCGTTTTGCCCATTATCGTATTGGAGCCTTGGAGTTTGCAGCGCGACACCTTAGAGGCAGCTTAGCTACGACGGAGGGCCTAACCACGACTGTAGCGATTATTGTATACGGTATATCATTTTCTTACTGCGTGGGACTATGCGCACTGATAATCGCGCTCGTATACCTGTATGCCGAAGTGGCTGCACAAGAAGAAATCGAAGTCCAGCGGGTGAGTGACAACGGAGTCGACAGTGGTGCCGGGCGGGACGTTTTTGCACTTGCCGACACCGTCACGGTCGTTGGCGGGCATGAACCGGGTGTGGTGTCGCTTCTGCACGACGATGAAAGTAAGGGCCGGCTCGTACGTCTCGTTGGGAGACATCTCCTGGCAGGCAAGCCGGATGGCGCTCACCTGAGGTTACGCACAGAGAGGGACGACAGACAGGGCTGTGAATGGCCGACAGAAAGGTGGGAAAATGAGGGTTTGTTTCCCGGGCTAGATGGTTAAAAGACCGAAGTCATTCCAATTACACTGCAGAGCAAACAGCAGCCATATCAATTACAAAGATCAGGCCCTGGCATGACGCCAACGACAGCCGTATCGATTACGAAACGAGGGCATGAGGCCAAACAGGCGTGCAAGAAAGCAAATAGAAGCGCGAGCACCGTGCAGGCATAAGTATCATGCAGGTGGCAGCCTTATTACGAGTTACACAGTAAATTATGTAATGGGCCAGCTGCAGCCATGTCGATTACGATGCGAAAAGTACCAACGAGCATTGTTTCAGGCGGCCACAGCCACGCGCGCTCACCTCCCGGTTGCGGACCTCCATGAACTGTCCCTCGCTCACTCCGTCCCGATAGAAGATGATGCGCTCAGGCTTGTGTTTGGTGGCCCGGTAAAAGGCCTTGAGCAGTTCCTTCATCATGTCCTTCAGGTCTCTGATTATCTCCACCCGAGACGTGGCCGTCGAGTCCTCCATCTGGACCCGAATAGAAGAGTGGAACCTGGAAGGGATCGAGTCCAGGCTGCCGACGCAGGCGGCGATGGAGGGGCGGTGCTTGTCCCCGGGCGCCGGGTGAGTGACGTCTGCACCGATAATGATGATGGGCTTCAGGAAGATATCCGGCTTCTCCTGGGTCAGGAGGCTGTTGTTGGTGCCGCCCAGCTTGGCGTTCATCTTCTGGCACAGGTTGGTGACCAGCGCCGGGTTGCACTTCTTGACGACGTTGTTGTCCATGACACACTGGGTGCGCAGGCCGATCTCTGTCTCGGCCACCTGCTTGATCTCGGCGTAGTTCGTGCTCTTGGTCAGGACGATGATGACCATCTCGATGTTGGGGACCTTGCGCTGCTCCTCAAGCAGCGTGGTGCGGATCGGCTTGCGGTTCGTGTCGGACGAGCTGATGTCCACCGGCTGCTCGATGCGCATGCCGAGCTCGTTGCCCGTGCGCACCAGCAACTTGACAAAATTGTCCAGACTGCACAAATAGATGGGGATGTATCCCATGATTGGGCGGTGGCTCAAAGCCTCCTTAGCTAGAGGGCAATTACTTGCCATGATTTCGGCTTCCAGAACAATGAAAAAGTTAGCTAGACTGCACGGATCGATGGGGGATTTATCCCAGGATTGGGCGGCGGGTCACTCCCTCTAGCTAGTGGAAGTTTCCTGCCATGATTTTGGCTACTAGAACAATTAGAGAACTAGCCGAAAATGCCACCCTTGCTTGATTCCTCTTAATATGGTTGTCAGACAGCAGTGGTTTCATTTCAAAACAAGATTCGCGAAAGAATATTTCACATGCCGGAGAAGAGCAATACCATCGGTACAGACAGAGTGCTGCAACACCTCCCCCGGGTCAACTGGGAGTTTTGAAGCGTGCACCGGCTACGAGTGGCAGCGAGAAATCGGCAGAAGCCGACGACATCGTATCTGGCACTTCCGCCGTCAGCAGCACCAAACACTTTTACCACATATACAGTGTTAGTGCCATTCACCACCATTGCATAGTCATGGACCAGCGGGCCTCCAACATGCTATCCTCCACCGAACTTGCATTGAGGTACTGCCCAGCCCTGCTGCGTAGATAATTCCATTTAAAATGACCTAACCGAGTCTTGCAGACGTCTGTGAGTTGCCGTCCTCGCCAGGACTTGAATTACAGATGTGTGTGAAAATTCGCCTTTATAAAATGGGCCGAATCTGCATGTTAAACTGCAAATGTCGTCAAAGGACGATAGTCATGCACCTGGTAAGAGTGCACAAAACGTTTATTTGATGTTCTGCGCAAGAAAATCAGTGAATGGTATTCTGGAGGCGCTGCGTTAGAGTGCCTCGAGCGTGTAGCGAAGGCGAACGAGCACATCGAGGCACATTAGACACGAGGCAGTTATCTTCAAAAACGAAGGCATGCGCGCCCGCGGAGAAATATGCGCGCCAGTCTCGGTGGTGATAAGGTGTAGAACGCAAAGCAACGGGTAGGTGCCTCCATCGTGTCGTCGTAGCAAAGCGTTGGAAACACCCTTTTGAGCATCACATTGCACTGTCAGCACAGCGCGATAAACGCTACAGTCTTTAGAGTGACGTGTGTGCCTCTTCTAGTATAAAGGCAGACATACAAAACATTGACAAGTTGTTATGGCGCCTCAGATATGCGCAATAATTACTTCTTATATGACAATCGCATAACTATGAACGCTAAAGCTTGAGCAATATTTGTGGACACTGCGGATGTGGTTGGCCGTTTGGTGCCGTTTGAGGTATCATTAAGGGCGCACAAACAGACAATTGTACAGACAGACAGACAGACAGAGACAGACAGACATTAAAATTTTTCCGTCGGAGGTCCCCAAGAAAGACTATCGTCTTTTAAAAAATGGAACCTTCGATGAGCTAATGTCATCATGACTGGGCAGGCTGAGGGAAGTATGCGGCAGATTTTGAACCACTTCCGTATGCTCGCATTTGCCAGTGAGCTCTTAAGGTAAAGGAAAACTACAAAGAAACCTACCTGTCCCGCTGAGCAAAGCGGCTCAGGTTGAGCAGCGTCCAGCGCGTCAGTGAGGCCGCCTTGAAGAAGTGTTTGCCGCGCAGCTCCCATGTGCCCTCACGAGGCTTGGTCACAGCGTTGTTCTCGAATACCAGGGAAGGCGGCTCGAGCACCCGCCCTTTCAGCTGAGTCGGCTCGGTGCTGATCTTAATGTTGAACTCGCGCAGGCACTGGTCGTTACTGCCGACCAGGTCCCGGACGGACTGCCGAATCTCGTTGAAGCGCTTGGCCGGAGGCTGAGCGGTTCGCTTGATCATCTCCGAGGTCTGGTTCTCGTTCAATTTCTTCCGGCAGTGCTGGCCTTCGACGATTTCGCACACCTCGAGGGGCAGGTAGACGGGGTGCGCGAGGTTTCCGACCTGAATGCAGGGCAGGTTCGGATAAACTAGGCGGCCATAGCGGTTCTGGAAATAGTCGGCCACCGAGCAACGGGAGCCGTCCTCCATGTCGAATAACAGCCTCTTGGCGGGCTCCTTGGTGACCCGGACTACCTTGTACTTCCGAGGGTAGGGCAGGTGGGTCACCTAATGAGTAGTAATTGAGTACAAGAAACGCAAAAGGGGACCACACCATGTCGCCATGCTGGTTATTTTTGTTTATGGGCTTGAAAACAATCATGCCAAAATCACGCTTTCAAAGAATTTAAGCAGAGTCGCTGACGACGTCACGAATGTTGGTCAAATAGCTGGAATATAGTGGCGTCAAGTTGCCATTACATAGCTAGACCTTGCTCTACAGCATTTTCACCGACATCTGCCTACAACAAAATCTTAAGTCTTTTTTTAAATTCCGTAACAACTGTAGATTCTGCATACTGCCACTGGAAAAAGCAAAGCTCGTAGGTACCATTTCTACATATTGTAAAAGCATATTCGTAGGATATCCCAGTTCCTCTGAGGCTTTGGATATCCATCTATACCCATTCATCGATAACCATTCGTCATTATGCTTCTGTTATTTACACATCTACTCGATATCTACCTCGAAAAGGGGAGAAAACACGACAGTGGGGTCAAAATCTCCTTGACCACCCACAAGCTCCATTAATACAGCGGTGTACTCACCTTGATACGCAGACCCTTGAGTTCCTTGTTGAGCCGAACATTCTGAAAGTCCCGGAGGTCGCGGAAGTCGGCCGCGGTCATCTCGCGGCGTCCGTCGCTCAAGATCTTGCACATGAACGATATGACCGGCTGCGGCTCGTAGAACGCGGTGGCCGACATGTCCACGTTCAGCATGGGCTTCCACTGAGCCGGTCGCACGCTGGTGTAGTAGCCGAACCACACTTCGCGACCGCCCCCCAGAGAGTGCGCCTGGTTCGGAAGCGGCGGCTTGAAGAAGGACCGGCCGACGGGAGTCAATCTGATGGAAGGGCCGTGACGCAGGACAATGTCGACGGCTTGCAGGACCTCCTGCGGGACGGTGTTGACCTTGTTCTCGAAGACTGCGTGCAGGGCGTCCAGGTTCACGGTGGCCGCGTACTGGATCTTGACGACAAACTTCTGCACCCTCTGGTCTTCCTCGAGCTCTACCGCGAAGGTCCGCTCGCGGAACTTGAGCTCCCGACGCGTGTACAGGTTCTTTCGGCCGTCAAATGCCGGCACGCAGTTGCTCAAGTCTAGGCGGTACTTCTTGACTAGCTGTTCGATGACAAGTCTATTGATCTTTGTGCTAATGCAGCGGTACTTGCGCTTCTCGGGTATCTTCGCCTCTTTGTTGTTCTCGGAGAAGATCTCCACGTCATAGTGATACACGTTGCCCGCCGGAATCTCGACGGAAAAGTGGTTGGCCATGAGCTGGATGGGGCGGCCGAGCTTTCCCTGGGCGGGTCGACGCGGGAAGTGGGACGGTAGTGTCTTCTGGATCTCCTGCGGGATCGTCAGACGACGGGAGCGACGGAAGTTTGTAGTGACCGGCATGCATACGATTACTTTGCAAATAAGCGAGCAGTGCACGTGGTCGCCGACAGGATATTCTCGTGGGGGGGGGTGCAATCCAGTCAGCATATCAGATGGTGGAGGGGATCTTGCGTGAGGGCAAGTGCTGGCAGAGGCTTGTGGGGGTGCTGACATCCCCCCCCTGTAAAGTTTTCTGCGCCGCGTGGCGCACGTGTCTCGCCCCAAGGCTTTATTTCGGTGGTGACCACCGCCGGGCGATAGATGGCGATTGTGTTCGCTTTGAGTACCACTGTTGGTAGAGTGGTAGCGCCGGCGGTGGCCCCTGGCGGAAGGCAGGCCTTGGTGGTGGGCGAGAGTTGAGCGAGCCTCTTCTGCGCGTGGCGGCTGCCGCGAACGGTTGTCTGTAGCGTGGGTCCCCGGTGCTCGGCAACGCGGGCTTCGCGCCGGGGTCCCACGTGGAAAGTCAGGCGTTGGCGACGCCACCTTGGGTATGTGTTAGTGTGTGTTTATCATGTTATTGTGTGTTTAGTGTGTCACTGCGTTATGTAGTTTGTATGGTAGCGTGTTAATCAAATTGATGTATATTCGGCGGACGATATCGTCGTCTAAATTAGTTAATAAATGTATGCATGTTGGGTGCTGTACCGACCGCGTCTGCGGTGTCCGTTCACTCCAAGAGCGTGGCGTGGCGATGCGCTCGTTCACCTCGCGGAGACCCCACACTGGCTGCCCAACGTGGAGCTCTTGGAGTATCGGATGACAGTTTTTGCGGTTCGATACAGGGATTTTGTTAGAGCCGGAGTAGAGTAGGCTTAGGGGGGCTTCTTTGCTAGCGTCGGTGGTGTGCTTTGTTGAGAAGCGAGGAGATTGGTTTTGTAACGTGTTTGAATTTGTCGGCAGGTTGACTTTCTATTTATTGTTTTTGCTCGCAAGTGTTGATATATTGTGTTGTTGTTAGTTTTCAAAAACGTTGTTGAATTAGGACGGGAGCCATGCGGTCCGCATCCTGGGGTGAGCAAGGACTAGAGCACGTGGTTTGTAGGCCAGGCCCGAAGCGAGTGAGTACTGAAGCCTCGTGGGTGGTCCGATTTTCTGTAAATAGCTTCTTCTATATCTTTGGGCTCAGGGAGCCGGGCGTCGTTGCTGTCTGGTATTGCGGCTCGACGCCGAGGCGTCGTGACACCGCCCGGGGCGGTGGACGCCGATCGCTCGGTAAGCTGCTGTGTGCGGCGAGCGATAGGGCAACTTCACAGAGTGGACGTCTCCTCGCGGCTGCCTCTTCTGCGCCTAGGCTGGGTGCTGGGTGGATGCCGGTTGTTGCCGAGCGACTCATTAGGCCTAATGCTCTGCGCAGCCGCCGGTCGCACGTGGCACAACTAGGTGAATCGTGGCGTTGAGGTGTTGCGCTCTGCTTCCCTCACTTTTTTTTCTTGTGAGCCCCAGTTAGGAAAAGTGATTTTTGTTTTATTTCGATGGGCGTCTCGGCCGCCACCGATGTATTAGCTAGCAGTACTGACCAACGTACCACGTGGACGAAAAGCTCGAAGCTCCCTTCCCGAGGACCTGCTCGATTGTTTTCTTTCAATTTTGTTGTTGTTGTTATTGATGTATTCAGCGGGGAGGGATGTCATCCACGGCCGGCTGTCCTGCACAATGTCAGCGTCGCTGGCTAGGAATGCGGTCCTGAGGTCGGGCGATGGAGATGCCTGGGACCTGCGCAACTGCCTGCAGTCCGGCGCCCGGGCGAGTGCTGGTCGCAATTGGAAGACGTGTTGGCGCTAGCGACGGATCGTCGCGCCGACGGCAACGTTGCTGTTGCGGGGCTGGTACTGAAGGTCAAACCTAGCCGGACAGTGCAGCAGTGTCGACCAGTGGTGGTGTCGTGGTGCTAGGAGATTATGGTCGTGCGATATCATTTTTGTTTGTTAAAGCTTGTGTAGCTAATTTTTGATTTCGGGTTATGGTTTGATTTAAGGTTGGGGGAATGTGGGCGTGCTGACACCCCCCCCCCCCCGTAAAGTTGTCTGCGCCGCGTGGCGCACGTGTCTCGCCCCAAGGCTTTATTTCGGTGGTGACCACCGCCGGGCGATAGATGACGTTGTTTCGCTTTGAGTACCGCTGTTGGTAGAGTGGTAGCGCCGGCGGTGGCCCCTGGCGGAAGGCGGGCATTGGTGGTGGGCGAGAGTTGAGCGAGCCTCTTCTGCGCGTGGCGGCTGCCGCCAACGGTTGTCTGTAGCGTGGGTTCCCGGTGCTCGGCACCGCGGGCTTCGTGCTGGGGTCCCACGTGGAAAGTCAGGCGTTGGCGACGCCGCCTTGGGTATGTGTTAGTGTGTGTTTATCATGTTATTGTGTGTTTAGTGTGTCACTGCGTTATGTTGTTTGTATGGTAGCGTGTTAATCAATATCGTCGTCTCAATTAGTTAATAAATGTGTGCATGTTGGGTGCTTTGAACCGACCGCGTCTGCGCCGTCCGTTCACTCCAAGAGCGTGCCGTGGCGATGCGCTCGTTCGCCTCGCGGAGACCCCACAGGCTTGAGGGGGGACAAGTTTCTCTTTTTCACCAACCCTGTCCTGCCAACGCGCATGGCGCTACATTATAAACAGGGCGTGGGCGTAACATAACTTACTTGCCCCCCGCTATCCCTTCATGCTTAGGTTCCTACCGGCAACATTTTGCTTCCGGAACGATAATCGGGACTAATTGCCGTTGATCGCGCAGCCGGTGTAGGCCTCCATTTTCTTCATAACTTGGAAGATTTACACTGTATGTCTAAGTGCATTTGCCAGGCATCTTTCAGCGGACGCAACACACCTTTCACCTCCAGTCCGAACCGCCATCGTTATTGAGCGGTGCACTCCTAAACCAGGTGCTACCAAAGCGTTAGGACGAACATGACTGCCGAAAACGAGCGTTAGCCAGCGACGTTCATCGATAGCTTTCATCGATGGTTTTCAGTACTTATACCGGAAGAAGGAAAATCTAGTGACCTTTGTCGGGACGAGCGTAGAGAAAGCAATAGCAGCACACAACAAATCTCGGTAACACACTTAAAAGACAGTTTTTGTAGCGATATATTCGCCAGGCATTGAACTCCCTTAAAGGGGTCCCGCAACACCTTTTCAAGAAGCCATAAAACGGACTCTTTAAAGGATCTTATTGCCCCACGAGTTCACCACCGCACAAATTTTCAGAATTCTCACAGTTCGAGCGGACATTTATTGCACGGTGCGATGAGCAATTTCTCATCTCTCGTCCCGATAAAAGCGCTCACAAGTTCCCTGCAGAAAGTCAACGCTATGTGCGATTGTCGAGCGCAGATTCTTGCGAATCCAAAAGTAGCGCCCACGTTCTGAACCCATTGTGTGTCCTCACGAACTTTAGAAGTGGTCATGTCAGAAGAATTTTCCTTGAAGGCTTTCTTCCGTTTTGGAACTGCGAGCTGCCTAGTGATTTTGGTCCCATTTTAATGTGACTCTATGATACCGGAAAAATAATTCTCCCTTCCGGGTATGGTAAGCTGCAAATGGCGGAAGAAATGATGCAGTTGTGCCTCGTACGGATGAAGTTTTCATCTCTAAGTTACAAAGGCTCCACGGCACCACCGAATAACCATGGCGAAAAACATGGCTTTACTGCCGCAAGGAGTTGTCGCCCACATAGAATTTATCAAGCAGCTGCACTTCAATTTGCTTTAGATTCTTGTCCTTAAGCTTCAACACACAGAGTGCGTGCTGATTCGGCACCGTCTTTGAGAGCCACGCTAAACCAATTTCGTAGGCTTAGCGTGTCGCGATGGGTGCTTACAATATAAATCTCGGGGTGCATACAATACGCATTTGTTAGCTTTTCTTAATCCTCGATAGTCCGCACTATCTTAAAGATGCCCGATTGAGAACACGTTATTTGGTTTCACGCTACAAAAAGAAAAAGTTTTTGGTAAGTTTCAATACTTAGGCATTAGGGCAATTCTTACTTTCTTTCCCATTCCCGTTAAATTTTGGTGCACAAAATAAGATCGCAGTTGAGAGCTTTAGAATACCGTACGCAAAGCTTGCGGGCGTAGTTTTAGCCTTTGTCACAGAACGGGAGCCTACACGAGGATGATCATATGCGACGCAGCGCAAGTGCAATACATTGCGTTGTTCTTAAAACTATCAAATAAGATTAGAGTTCCTTTGCTACAGTACTATTACGAAACTATACTTACCTGTAGACGGAGCTCGTGTGGTTAATCTATTCTTATCTGTAGCTTGCGACGCGAATGCAAAGCTTTGCGTAGCGCTGTTCTACAGTTCTCAAGGCACTTGCAGTTTCACCAGCGGCATACTTCTTTCTGGGCGTAACTATTACAAAACTATGCTCACTTGTAGGCGGAGCTCGGCGCTGGACCTCTGCCTGGGTCCGCATATGCCGTTTGGGAGCATGTCACCGGGCACCTGGGGCAGTGGCGGGGAGTCATGTATCGACCCCTCCTCAGTGGGAGGCACGCAGCAGGGCCCGTTGGCTGTGGCGCCAACGACAACGCCGTGGGTCACGCCGTTCATGGCCAGTGTAGGCGGCACAATAGCAGCAGCCGTGGCGTTAGGCTGGAGCTGCGCTGAGAATGGCGGCACTGCCGCCGCGATGCCGACCTTCTTCGAGATGACTTGTGCGAACGATGGCTGAGTGGGGGCGCCGTTAGCGTAGTGGACCTGTCCGTTGGCGTGGGGAAACCTGTCCGTTGTCGTGGGGGACCTGGCCGTTGGCGTGGGGGACCTGGCCATTGGCGTGGTGGACCTGGCCATTGGCGTGGTGGACCTGGCCGTTGCCTTGGGGGACCTGGCCGTTGGCGTGGGGGACCTGGCCGTCGGTGGCTCCTGCCACCGAGACGACCGCCGGTCGCCCCACGGTGCGAAGCTCGGAGGCGGTGCACTCCGCAACCACTGCAAGAAACACCAATTGTTTTTCCACCTATGAAGTCATCGCACTTAAAGGCAGAAAAAAAAGTTGGACACCGAAATCTTATAAGAATACGTGCAAACTTTCACAAGCGCGGCTGTGAACTGCGAGTTGTGTGTTTCTTAGCTTTAATCTACGTCATAACGATTCCGCGTGGCGTGTGAGTGGCCAAACTTTTAAAAATAAGGTTTGCACCTACGTCCACTGCAGCCCTACGGCCTCTTTCCCAGTAATTAGCGGAGAGTACGGGAGGGGGGGCTTGGAGGTCGGGCATCCACCGGGCTGCATCATGAAAAGCAAAGCCCCATCCCCGCCACCCCCTCGCATGCGCCCGGGGTATATTTTCAGACTTTGGCTTAGGCTTTCATCCTACGCAACCGCACTGTTGGCCACCCTGTCGTGAAGGTATTCTAGAGGGAACTTTTTATGCCCGTTCCTTTTCCATTCATGATACTAAAATTGGAATTGTAGAGTAGCAATAAAAAGGTAGCCTGGCGCAGTGGTCCCTTTGAGGACGAAGTCGCAGGGTGACGGAAATTGGGGCATTTGATCGGCTGTTGTGCAAAAGAGGTACGGGATTTATACGTAGGCATCAAAAAATGATTTTTTTATTTAACGAATATCTATCATTGGTTTGATACTTTGAATAGGTCTTTCTCCCTTTCCCGATTTATCTATCTATCTATGGAAATACGCCCCGTTCCCACCGGGAATATGAAAACTCTCCGTTTATGCTCCCAACGCTCCTCGATTACACGCGATGCTGAGCAGGTTATTCCCGGCTGCGGCAAGAATGTACACGAAAGCTTCTCATCCGTTCCTCTGGCTTAGTGTCTTACGACCCCCGCGCATGTTTACTTTTCGGGATTCCCACAGAGCCCGAGCTATTTTTTTATCTATTTGAGCTGTGGTGTCACTAGCACTTGTTTGTGTTCCTCCAGCAGCTACACCACATCGTAATACCGACATCCCCATTGCTTCGCAATGGGATCGAAGCTCGGCCTTTCCTCCACAAGCATCTATTACTTAAACCGGCGTCACTGGTCACAATCGAGACTAATTTCACTATCGCAATCGGCTGTGTTACGCAAGCTGCAGACAGGAGACAGTGAGTGTTGGGAAATTTTATCCTGATCGAGTTCTATCACCATCAGCACTGCACAGTCGGCATTATATTGCTTTGCGGGCTCTGGAAGTAAATAGACACCATAATTACGTTAATAACAGAAAAAGATAGGTGACAGGGTCGGCTCCAGGATTTCGTTTTGGTTTGTAGGGTACCCTGGGTCGAGAGGTTTGCTTGCTCTTTGGGGGGGGGGGCGAGAAGCCGGCAGAACTTTGGGAAGCCCCAGTCCTTCCTCTCCCCCCCCCGTCACCCCCGCTGGCACCGTCTTTGATAGGCAAACGGCAAACGTAACCGACAAATAATCGGTCATCAGTGCGGCCAGTGTCCTCTTCTTTGGGTAGTATAGGTAAAAAGGCTTCGGCTGAAGGGAGGGCGGAGAGACAAATCATTGATGGTGAAGAAATCGAAAGAGCAGCCTCCAATTCGCTACCTACGCAAGGGTCAAGAGAAAGGTTGAGGAAATATAGGTGGTGTTCGCGACTCTGCGAGAGTCGTCGTGTCCCGATCAACGAATTCATGCTCCCGAGATTGCTTTAAAGGCCTATCTACACGCTATCCACGCAGCTGCCGCACCGCAAGTGTCGGGGACACCTGCCGCACGCACAAGCGGAGGGCGTCGCCGATACACTGTTCCGCCCACCACTTGGGTGCGTCAGGTGTCCCGCCACGTGCGGCCACAGCTAGGCCGCTCATGCAGCAGCCCGATTTGGATGACCTATATCATCAAAAATGATAATCGGGCAACATCTACAAGAGAGGATCGGAATCGCCTTCATGAAACTGACATCTGCTGTGTGGTGTACGAAAGAACCCGGGCAGTCTCAGTTGTAGTGACTGAGGACATTAAATGTCCAGGTCAGATTCACTGAAGCATATGCATTGGAACATAGGCACGACCTGTGGTGTTCTTGCCATCTACCGCTACAGCGGGGACGACATGTAAATGCAGACGCGACATTGGTGATCTACGGGTTTTCCATACTGGGACTTATTAGTGAGCCGCGATAACTGTAAAATAAGGTATACAAGACTATCGACGAACTCGGGAGACAGATTTTGGTATAACTGGATCTGGCTAACTAGGCCCCTTCTGGGCAGGGTTCGGCAGCTCGAGCCACTCACTCAGACTCGCACCCCGGAGGATATCGCCCAATGGGAGACCACCCCGGAAATGGGGTCGTCCTCATGGAACACGCTACGGCCAACGGGGAAGCGCCTCTATTGTCGAGTGGCACCCGAGGGTCAAGCACCGGGCGCCCGATAACGCAACGTGCGGCGCGGAAAACCGCATTACGATCGAGGATACGCCTTCACGGTCCAAGTTGCCTTCGTGCTGTCCATCGATTTTAAGCAAACATAGGCGAAAACGCCACACACAGAATGGTAGCCTTCTGTCGATCCCCGGCAAGCTGGGAAGCCTCGACCACTCCCGGCCGATCAAAGCGAGTGACTCAGTCCCTGTCCTAACCACGCCCTTCCAGAACCTATCGCGAGTCTTTCTAGCGACGATACACGACCGTCGCGTTTTCCCTCAACTCGATGATGCACATATTTTTAATGCCCTCACTCGCACACAAACGTACGACGCTCGGGAGCGTTGTGCAGACGTCATGGCGAGGGTGAAAAATTCACGTGAGCGTGATAATCTAAGCCGCCTTTTGTCACAGCGCAACAGTGCATACGCCGCTCTTCTCTATCTGAAATACAGAGAAATGTCTTGACCTCGTAAACATTCGTACTAGTAACCCCGACTGTCCCAGACACCACTAACAAATGCGGATCGCCATCGAACAAAAAGAGCTTACCTCTGCCACGTGCACGAGGCTGTCTCTGAAGCAGTACGGCCTCCATCGGGATCAAAGACCGTGTTTGCGACGCCAATTTACGACGAAAGGGAGGGGGACAACTGCCTTCGGGATCGTTCGGTGGGTGGGGGCGGCTGCCGGTGGAGTGTAGCGTGCCAGCGAGGGACCTGCTGGCACCGGTTGCGAACGAGCTCCTTCTGGACTGGGCTGAGGCTCAAGCCACGCACTTATGCTCGCAACCCAGGGGAGGGGTTGGGGGCGATCGACCAATGGGAAAACGCCAAGGGATAAGCGTGCTTTTGGGGCAGACGCTACAGCCAATGGGAAAGCGGCTCCATTGTTCAGTGGCACTCGTGAGGCGTAGCCACGCACCGCGCGCTCGATCACACAAGGCACCGCAGAGCGCCACGAGAGCACGGATGGTCACGTGGTGATGATGATGATTATTATTCCACAGCCATGGCTCGTACCCACTGCGGGGGATCGGCCAAGAATCGATGACTTAAGTAAGATTTTTTTAATATTAAAACCACCCACCAGAAAAAAAGAAAGAAAAAAGAAAAGACACCCTAGGCAGAATGAAAGGAGTGCAATAGTTGTTTGTCACTCGTTCAGATAAGACATTTATTCATTACCTTGAATAGGAATCAGCATGGTTAAACAGTGCTCTTGTGTATGTTGAAATTTTTTTTGCACAAATAATAATCACGCAAATAAAAGCTTAATTCTTTTACTTTAATTAAGGTACTTGCAAACTGTATAGAAAACGTTCTCGTGGCTGAAGCCCAGATCGCAAACACCAAAGAAAAGTATTTTTTCTATAGTTAAATTCAGCCCCAGGCTAGCGAATGGGAGGTCACGTGGATGGAGGGTTCTTCGTTGTCATCGTTGCATGCATTTAGTTGGGTAAAACTACAACGTAAACTTTCCGTATAGATATCAAAAAAGGTCCTTGACTACAAGGCCATTCCCCTGCACTGCGTATGAGCCATGGCCACTGAACCACCTCCGAGAACCAATGACTGTGAACACAGTGAACCATTATCACTGAATCAAATACAGACAGACAGACAAGACAGACAGACAGATGGACGGGTGGACAGATATTCGGATGGGCGGAATCACAGACAGACATACAGACAGAGGGACGGGTGGACAGATAGACAGATGGGCGGACACACAGACAGACAGACAGATGGGCGGGTGGACAAACAGACAGACAGACAGATGGACGGGTGGACAGATAGACGGACACACAGACAGACCGACAGATGGGCGGGTGGACAGACAGACAGACAGACAGACAGATGGGCGGGCGGACAGACAGACAGTTGAACACCACATATCGATCAATCAAACAGACAGATAGACGGGCGGAGGATTCACGGTTTACCGATAAAATGGTCCGAAGCTTCGCCCCACTCATCATCATTCACTCCGTGGATATGCTGTAATTTCTAAGAAGACGCCTTCATCTGGCACCAGATGCAAAGCTGCTGGCATACAAAATGCTCGTTATACCATGCGTTCAAGTACGCATATATTGCTTGCTTTTCGTATGCAAAGGAACTCATCGCAAGGATTGAAGAGGTGCAGAGAAAGGCAGCGAGGTTTCTTCAATAAATACAAGATAATGAATTCTCTCACTGAGTTACTAAATAGAGCTCATGTATTAACACTACAAGCAAGACTAACATTTTTTGTTTCAATCAATTCGTGGTAACAAACATCGACACGTCAAAGCTAATTTCTTTCAGTCGTGCTATAGCTTGACACGATACAGGCCCTCACAAAAACTAATTGAACACTTTTGTAATTCAAATTGATTCTCACTTCCCCCAAAACATAAGAGAACGGAACCATCTGAGTCATCTATGGTTATTATACATCGTCTATACATGATAGAATCATATGTACATGCTAAGGAGTTTCTGTGAAATCAATTGTTTTCTTTTCTGTCTTTTTTTGTATCTTATTTATTAATTTCCCTACGCGCTCTGGCGCTCACTTCCGTCTCCTCCTGCTTTCTCGTCTCGGCCGCTCGATTAAATACCTTCCGCCCGACATTCCAGAAAGTTCTCGTCATTTCGTCGGCGCGATACGCAGCGAAGGCTGGGGAGAGGCGCGAGACTGTACGGGGGCCGTCCCCGACAGATGAGTCAACCCGGCATACACGCCCCGTTCCTTCTGGAAAAATCGAGTGCTTGCTCGGCCGCCGTTGTGGGGTGAGGAGGTTCGTCGGCGAAGCCACGCTTCTGCGGGGAGAGCGCGCGCCCGGGGAGCCTTGGATGTTTGTTTTCTTTTTTTTCTTTTGACCTCGCGGCGTTTCTCCCGCGCGTTACCGCAAGGATTTGGCGGCGCGCCCATTGTTAGCGCTCGTTCTGTGACACTCTCTCGCAAATAGAAAGCTAGTTTATGCATTGTGATTAGGTAGTATGCAGTCAATGTGTGTCTACCTTGTTGCACCTGTCTGTGCCTATAATTTTCGATGCAGGATAAGATGAAAAAACAGTAAATATTTTGCGCACCCCTCGACCCCTTTCCTCACTATTTCATCAAGCAAGGCAGCCATATCTTTGTAGCTTTTACATGAACATGGACTGAGTAGCCCAGCAAAGAGTACTTCCAGCCTGACCTGCACGTCTTAAATATCCGTAAGGGCAAACTTGACATAGAGGAGGGCCACTGTGTCTGGGTGATGCAGGCCAGGGACAGATGAGGCTATGACAAGATACAGATATGCAATGACAAGGACAATGAATGCAGTGATTGTGCGAGCTGAACAAGCTAGAAAGAGCCCAGGAGTGATCGATGCCTTCTGTCGCACAAAACATGACATAAGAAAAGTAACTACCAAAAGTAACTCTCACATTATCAGGAACGTAAGAGCACTACCAAAGATTGATTGATTGATATGTGGGGTTTAACGTCCCAAAACCACCATATAATTATGAGAGACGCCGTAGTGGAAGAGCGCTACCAAAGGCTCCATCCATTGTTCTTCTGTGCATGGGTACGACCTGCGGCTCCATAAAAGCTAGGGCTGCAACTAAGGCACATAAATGTTTTACTATGATAGTGTCCAAGCGCATGCTCCAATCTGTTGTGCTCAAAATTAGAAGAAAATCACTGCTTTTTTGCAAATAAATTTAGGAACATCTTTAAATCAAGTTTGGTGCCAAATTAGTTTTCTAAATTGGTTGGGCGCCAACATTAATACCTATGAATATTTGCTGGTGAAAGGAAATTTTTTTGTTACATTAGAAACTTCGTAGGACCAGGTTTTGCTACAGTTTTAATATTAATTATAAGTAAAAACCGCGCAGTGGTGTGCGGCGAAAATTTTGTAAACAGCGGGTGGGAGCTGGAGCCGAAGTTTTGACAGCAGGAATTTTTTTTTCTAGCATGAACAAAATGTTGAAAAAGTTGCAGAAATTTGTTCTGTACGAGAACTATTGCTTTCTAAGAGTGCTTATCCCAAGAAATCAATTTTATTAACGTAGATCTTACTTGCTTGCAACGCCATGGACGCGGCCGACACGGAAGCAACGTGTTTCCTCGCCAGCACTGCTACCCCAGGCTGCAGTTTCACTGTGTGAAATGCGGAGCGCACTAAAACCCACCTGACTAAGTACGATGACACTCTGAGAAGGCAACTCCTTGTCTGTGATGCATACTGTAGCCATTCGCTAGCGAAATAGTTGTGAAAGTCTAGCGACTTGTACGCTTTCATCTGGTCAAGCGAAACATAATTCGTCGACAGTGTTAAGTAATTTATAATGAAGGCGTGGGTGACCTCCGGAAGCAGGCTAGTATTAAGGGCGCCTTGAACACCAACCCTCTGCTCTTACGGATCCATGATGTGAATAGGGCTACTTTTACCCTCTATCTGACCCGCGTTGGCACACAAGCTCGTCAAAGTAAGCAAGACAGTGTTCTTCACGATTCTCTGTAGCATGACGGGCAGGGCGAACGATGAAGACACAGGCACTATGCCAAACGACTCGCCACGCGGAAATAAAGACGGCGCGGCGGCGACTCCGTGTGCTCGGCCATGGCGGACGCAACAGCAGAAAACAAAAACTGACGTCACTTGCATAAAACTAAAACATAACAGACAAAATACAACCTTTTTTCATGTTTAGTAGCTTACGAGTTTTTTTTTCGGCTTGTCTGGATTATATACATAATAAAGTTTTGTACTACTACTACTACTACTACTACTCCCCAACACATGTTGGCAAGCTATGACGTTTCGTTGGGTGTCGAGGCTATATCAAAACTGAATTTTCAAAAAAAAATGTTTTTTGCAAGTTAATGACATCGCGTAGATAAAATGCTGTGATGAACAAATATACGTTTCAATAAAAAATCGTTTCTCTGACCAGTAATATATATTTTGCAAAATATTAGTCTCACATTGTCAAAACGAAGTTGACTAGTGCGTTAATTTTTTATTGGTGCTACCGGCGTCACGAAGCGGGTTTTTTTGTGTATAGACAAGTTAAATGCCTACAATTTTGTGTGCATCTAATATACTGTGCACTGGGATATTTGGTTCTGTTTCGGGCAGCTTAAGCTCCCCCATAGTGGAGTACGTAGTACTCTAAATCGTAAAACACGCATACACAATTGTAAATTCGTTCATAACTCGGTATAACCCATGGGACGGCTCTATGCTTGCTCTCCGGTAATTGAGTTCGTAAAACTACCAATTCTCTGCTCTCCGGTAATTGAGGGCGTATTACTACCACTCATTTTCGAACATGTATTTGATGGTCCTTATTTAATCGCGGCATGGCTCTCAGCTCTCCCTTAGTAAAGTACATGGTATACATGGGGTCGCCTTCAATTCATGTGCACAGAGCTTAGGCAAGGCAGGTATTCGAATGCCTTGCGGCAACGTGTATCAGCCAGGCGGTGTCACCAGGAAACCCGGATCAACGACTATTGGTGAAATTAACAACTACTCTTCTACTTCCTTTCTTCTGAACTCCGGACAGTCTCTGTGCGCGTGTTTGAGTATCCTGCCGACGCCAGCGACCATGTGCTCAGCCGAGCACTCGAGGTCTATGGCAAAGTGCAGAGTATCTCGACCGATAACCTGACCGGTCTCCGGATTACAACTGGAAACCGACGTGCCCGCATGGAACTTCGTTCTCCCGTGCCCAACATAACTGATGTAGACGGGCACGTCGTTCGGTACGAGTACGACGGCGTCGTGCGCTTGTGTCGCAAGTGCAGGCTACCCGGTCATGAAAGGAAGAAGTGCACCACGCCGCGGCTCTCACGGTACGAGCAGTGGGGGCATCCCACCTGCGACGCGCCTTGCAAGCGCTGCGGTGGGGATCACCCTCCACACCTCTGCAAGCAGAGGCTGTACTCGGAGGCAACCACGTGGTCCAGTGTGCCGCAGGTCGAGCCTCCAACCGTGGTCAGTACAGAGGTTCAGGGCGCGCCAGCGCTTACAACCTCGGACAAAGGGGAGCAGGGCGAAGCCATTCAGGCGGCACCAGGAGAAGCCGAGGTGCAAAAAAACGGAGAGGAGAAGCCACGACCGGTCGAGGCCCCTCTCAACGCTTCGAAAAAGCTGGCGCCACGAGCCAACACACCCATGCAAGCACCAAAATCTCGAGTTTCTTTTTAGGCACTGCGCCGTGCTCCCGACCGGGTAGCAGAAATTCATCATCATCATCATCATCATCAGCCTGTCTACGTCCACTGCAGGACAAAGGCCTCTCCCATGTTCCGCCAGTTAACCCGGTCCTGTGCTTGCTGTTGCCAATTTATACCCGCAAACTTCTTAATCTCATCTGCCCACCTAACCTTCTGTCTCCCCCTACCCCGCTTCCCTTCTCTGGGAATCCAGTTGGTGACCCTTAATGACCAGCGGTTATCCTGTCTACGTGCTACATGCCCGGCCCATGTCCATTTCCTCTTCTTTATTGCAGCTATGATATCCTTAACTCCCGTTTGTCCCCTAATCCAGATCTGCTCTCTTCTTGTCTCTTAAGGTTACACCTACCATTTTTCTTTCCATTGCTCGCTGCGTCGTCCTCAATTTAAGTTGAACCCTCTTTGTGAGTCTCCAGGTTTCTGCTCCGTAGCTAAGTACCGGCAAGATACAGCTGTTATATACCTTCCTCTTGAGGGACAGTGGCAATCTACCTGTCATAATTTGAGAGTGCCTGACGGAATGTGCTCCACCCCATTCTTATTCTTCTAGTTACTTAAATCTCGTGGTTAGGCTCTGCGGTTATTACCTGCCCTAAGTAGACATAATCTTTTACAACTTCAAGTGCACTATTACCTATCGCAAAGCGCTGCTCCTTTCCGAGGTTGTTGTACATTACTTTCGTTTTCTGCAGATTAATTCTAAGACCCACCTTTCTGCTCTCCTTGTCTAACTCCATAATCATGAGTTGCAATTCGTCCCCTGAGTTACTCAGCAATGCAATGTCATCGGCGAAGCGCAGGTTACTGAGATACTCTCCATTAACTCTTATCCCTAACTGTTCCCATTCTAGGCTTCTGAAAACGTCCTGTAAGCACGCAGTGAATAGCAATGGGGAGATTGTGTCCCCCTGCCTTACACCCTTCTTTATTGGTATTCTGTTGCTTTTTTATGAAGCACTATGGTAGCAGTTGATCCCCTGTAGATTTCTTCCAGAATGTTTATATATATTTCATCTACGCCCTGATTCCGCAGTGTCTGCATGACGGCTGATATTTCTACTGAATCAAACGCCTTCTCGTAATCTATGAAGGCTATGTATAGTGGTTGGTTATACTCTGAGCATTTCTCTATTACCTGATTGATAGTATGAATGTGGTCAATTGTTGAGTAGCCTGTTCTAAATCCTGCTTGTTCCTTTGGTTGATTGAATTCTAATGTTTTCTTTACTCTGCTAGCAATTACCTTTGTAAATAGCTTGTATACTACAGAGAGCAAGCTGATCGGCCTGTAATTCTTCAAGTCCTTGTCATCTCCTTTCTTATGTATTAAGATGATGTTAGCGTTCTTCCAAGACTCTGGTACTTTTCCCGTCAGGAGACATCTCGTAAATAGAGTGGCTAGTTTTTCTAACACAATCTGTCCTCCATCTTTCAGGAGATCTGATGTTACTTGATCCTCACCAGCAGCTTTGCCTCTGTGCATGCTCTCCAAAGCTTTTCTGACTTCTTCTATCATTACCGGTGGGGTGTCGTCTGGGTTACTGCTAGTTCTTATAGTATTAAGGTCGTGGTTGTCTCGGCTACTGTACAGATCTCTGTAAAACTCCTCCGCTATTTTAACTATCCTATCCATATTGGTAGTTAATTTGCCTTCTTTGTCCCTTAGTGCATACATCCGCCTTTTGCCTATCCCAAGTTTCCTCTTCACTGCTTTGACGCTTCCTCCGTTTTTCAGAGCGTGCTCAATTCTCTCCATGTTATACCTTCTTACATCGCATACTTTACGTCTATTAATCAGCTTCGAAAGCTCTGCCAGTTCTATTTTGTCTGTTAAACTTGACACTTTCATGATTTGACGCTTCTTAATTAGGTTCTTCGTTTCCTGGGAAAGCTTGCCGGTGTCCTGTCTAGCTACCCTGCCTCCAACTTCCACTGCACACTCCGTGATGATACTCGTCAGATTATCATTCATTGTATCTACGCTAAGGTTGGTTTCCTCGCTAAGAGCAGAGTACCTGTTCTGCAGTGACACTCTGAATTCCTGTACTTTCCCTCTCAGTGCTAGCTCATTGATTTGCTTCTTGCGTATCAGTTTCTGTCGTTCCTTCTTCTAGTCTAGGCGGATTCGAGCCCGTACCATTCTATGGTCACTGCATCTTACCTTGCCAACCACTTCCACATCCTGCACGACTCCTGGGTGTGCAGTCATTATAAAGTCTATTTCGTTCTTATTTACGCCATTAGGGCTCCTCCATGTCCACTTGCGGTTTTCTCGTTTTCGGTAGAAGGTATTCAAAATACGCAGATTATTGCGTTCTGCGAATTCTACTAGTAGCTCTCCTCTGGCGTTTCTAGTGCCAATGCCATAATCTCCTACTGCCTGGTCTCCAGCCTGCTTCTTCCCTACCTTTGCATTAAAGTCGCCCATTACTATAGTATACTGTGTTTTCACCTTACTCATTGCCGATTCCACGTCTTCATAGAAGCTTTCAACTGAAGCGTCATCATGGCTGGATGTAGGCGCGTAAGCCTGTACTACCTTCATTTTGTATATTTTATTCAGTTTAATTACAATGCCTACCACCCTTTCATTAATGCTATAGTAATCCTCTAAGTTGCCAGCTATGTTTCTGTGAATTAGGAACCCTACTCCCAGTTCTCTTCTGTCTGCCAAGCCCCGATAGCAAATGACGTGCCCATTCTGTAGCACAGTATAGGCATCATCTGTCCTCCTAACCTCACTCAGCCCTATTATATCCCATTTAATGCCTTCTAGCTCCTCGAATAATACAGCTAGACTTCCCTCACTAGATAACGTTCTAACATTAAACGTTGCTAAGTTCAAGTTCCAATGGTGGCCTGTCCGTTTCCAGAGATTCCTAGCACCCTCTGCTGCTTTGCAGATCTGACCGCCGCCGTGGTCAGTTGCTCCGCAGCTGGTGGGGACTGAGGGCCGTGAGTTAATTGACGAATGCCTACGGGAGGGGGTGGCCAGATACTGCACCAGGGTGGCCAATCCTTCTCTGGTGAGATCATCGGTGCGTACCGGCTTTAAGCCAGTACGATCAGACAGTAGTGGGAATGCTCCATGCATGTCTTCCTTATTGTTGTTCAGCAGCGTTGGCGGCCACCCACCACGGAGCCCAACGAGGGGACGCTACAAGGTTACAAATGATGAAACCTGCAGACGCCAGCCGTACAACGCCACTATAACCCAATGCGCCTAGACCAAGGTAGGCTATTCGCACAGGGTTAACCCTAGCCGCCAGGAAGTTTGGAAGTAAACGGAAGAGAGTAGAAGACAGGACAGATAAATAGTAAGAGATAAAGACAAAGATGTAGGAAGAGAGAGATAGGAAAAGGCGACTGCCGATTCCCCTGGGTGGGTCAGCTCAGGGGTGCCGTCTACGTGAAGCCGGGGCCAAAGGGGTGTGTTGCCTCTGCCGGGGGGCCTTAACGGTCCAATCACCCAGCGTCGGCTCAACCCCCAGGATCCCCTTTTCCTCGGACACGGCAAAGCCACGCACGGCTAGGCGTGGGAGGGAGTCGAAACTCCCCCGTTAGCTCGGGTTCGTGGTGTCGCTACACACCAAACGCCTACTTGCGTAGGCGCCCCTGCGGCCAAACGCCTGTTTTGGGAGAGGTCATTTTGTATTGCTGTGCGCTTTTTTGAATACCGGACAGACCAAAATGCTCATTCGCTGCTGGATCTTAGTCTGGGAACAACACGTACGACATATCGTGAAAACCGGGGAGTAAGCAGCTCGACGTGTCCCACGGCAGACAATGCGGAGAAGCGAAAGACGACGACACAGACATGTCACTCCTCCGTCGGCGATTACTTACGTCACTGTCTGGCAAACGGCGCGAAAATGAGTCTCGGACCCATTCTTCGAACGGCAAGGAACGGCAGAGCCACGCACGGCTGCCTAAGAACGGCGAGGAATGCTTGCCGCTGGCGTGAACTGGCCCTACGGCAGCGTCTACAGCTCTTGATAGAAAAGTTTTAAAATACCGTTTGCAAGCGCTGCGGGTGCCATATGAGTTTTAGAATAGCGTTTGCCCTACTGCGACTTGCAACGCACGATCGAAGCGACATCGCAGCCTCGAAACCAGCGCTTGCGCGCCACATGCGGGCCGCGATCGCCGCACGCCATTTCGGATTTTCTGCGTGTGGTCCGAACGCCGACTTGAGTTACTACGCATGCGCAGTGGCAGTGACCGCACCGCAAGGGCTCGCAGTGCGCTATTCTAAGCTATAAATAAATATTAACCAGGATTCGAACGCAGCTATTTTGCGTGGAAGTCAAATATTCAGGTTTGGAAACTGCCTTGGGAAAAAATCATATACAGACATTTATGCAGGCGTCAATTGTGGTTGCAGCATTTGTTATCCGCTTTCATAGCAGTGTAACACATATATAGGTACTATAACTTCCAGCTACGGTGGCGCCGCCATACGGCAACCGGCGAAAGCTGTGATGGGATGATAGAACGAAAACTTGACTGGCGACAACGTGCCAGCCGCGCTTCATCGTCGTTCTGTCGGAGAACTTCTCGCACGTGCGGGAAATGAAGTACGATAAGTTTTGTTGGTGCAAGGTTATGGAAACTTGCAGCTTCAATAATGGGCAAATAATACAAGAGCAATCGCGTGTGCTGCGGGCTGCAATGGTCAAACCGCACCGTGAAAGCGTGCTTGGTTTTCTTTTCGGCTGGCGAGGGAAAAAGTCATGGACTATCGAACTGCACATCTTGAAACTTGTCACCATAACAATGTGGCCACTTCTGAGACGCAACAGAACTGCTTAGATTTCGTTTACAAAAACCGCGATACGATGAGGGATGAGACGGTGCAGTAAGGACTTCGGGATTCATTTGTACCACTTGGGGTACATTAAAGTGCTCTTAAATTTTAACACCTGTTTGTTCTTTTCCATTTAGCCTTATAGAAGTTCCACCACTGTGGCTGGCAATCTAGCCCGTGTCACCGAACTCAGCAGCACTGCGCTTAGCGTGCCATACCATGGCGCGTAATCCTGACGCAACAGGTGAGTGCCTCCTTTTTTCTTTTGAGGAGGAATGGGGAGGGGAGTCATAATAACACGCTAAATACAACTACGCTTTCGCGAGTAAAAAACACGTAACAGCTCGCCGCAATTGACACATGCGAGCAGCATGTGTCAGTTGTGCAGAATGTTGGGCAGGCACCACCGCCGTCCACGATTGAGCGCAAGCCTTTCTAGGGAGCTCAAGTTTCAGCAACGATATATATACTTACGCCAGCGTCGAGATACGCAAGCATTTTTCTCCACAACATTGATATGAAGGTCAAAGCAAAGCAAGCTGGTTGGGCGAGATGGCCTGCAGTGTCGCATGTTTGCGTGCGAAACGCCCAATCTCGTAGCTTGTAAACCGGCGCTGTTTTGAATAAGTGGCATACTAGAGCACAAGTTCATTGTGTTAAGCATTAGTGTATGTAATGAAACAATTGTAACCCATATTCGCTGGCATGAAACCATCGGTCAAAATGATTGGAGTGGTAAAGAAACGACCGGTAGCACAAGCCGCCCTACGTCACCTGTTTCCCTCGTTGTTTAT
The DNA here is from genome assembly GCA_013436015.1 of Rhipicephalus annulatus. Lineage (NCBI taxonomy): Eukaryota > Metazoa > Arthropoda > Arachnida > Ixodida > Ixodidae > Rhipicephalus > Rhipicephalus annulatus. The sequence continues at coordinate 72,170 of WOVY01009449.1, forward strand.
CATTGTTGATATGCGGCCACGCGATCGCCGGACCGAGTGGATGACAAACGAGTTTGACGCACGCTGGATGCCCGACCCGGCGATGCAGTGTGACGAAACGTCGCCGAACCGGCTGCTACACGAGCGCGTCGGACGTCGAATCTGGTGAAATATTATACCGCGTGTCCAACACTTTATGCATTCTAGCATGAGTTGCTCCCTTGACGGGAATTTATATGCCGGAAAATTCTCGTCACCCGAAACCAGCGGCAGCCGCGCAGGCAGGAGATCACCGCATTGACAGCCATTTCGGTTTTTTGTGGCGCCCCCTATTCGAAACTTTTACGACCTATAGGTGGCGCGACTCTACATCCAACATGGCTGTCACTGAGATGATCGCCCCGAAAGAGACAGTACCAGAGAGTACACTTTTGGCGAAGACTGCCATTTTTCGCGCTTCAGTGGCCCTTGGATTTACGTTTCTGAGAAAGTAGGGGAGCGCTAACATAATATATTTAGCGAATAAATGCTGGGTAGCACATTACATAGATAAATATGCGCAAAATTGTTGATTGATTGATTTGTGGGGTTTAACGTCCCAAAACCACCATTTGATTATGAGAGACGCCGTAGTGGAGGACTCCGGAAATTTCGACCACCTGGGGTTTTTTAACGTGCACCCAAATCTGAGTACACGGGCCTACGACATTTCCGCCTCCATCAAAAATGCAGCCACCACAGTCAGGATTTGATCCCGCGACCTGCGGGTCAGCAGCCGAGTACCTTAGCCACTAGACCACCATGGCGGGGCGTGCGCAAAATTGTAAATAAGGCACACACGTACGCTCGTCGCCAGGCGTTGTGCGTATCGCGCGCAACGACTGGTGTCATGTTGTAAAAGTATTACAATGGGAGTCTCAGTACAAATTTCTTAGTAACGTCAGAAACCTTTTCGGAGACGCGCTTTGTCTTACAGTTTCGCTTACACTGTATTCTGCGCAAAGCTTGTTCAGCTCACCTAAAAGCGCGAAGCAGAGTAAGCTGACGAAAAAAGTTGTTGTTTTTTTAATTCCGAAGCACGAGCCCCATGTCATATCACCAGCAGTATATTTTAGGGTGCTTTCTTGACTAAAATAACCACAGAATATCAAGAGAACGAATTCGGCAAGCAACACAAACGAAACCAGTGGTAATATATACAATTTTCACGTTTAAGAGGGGTCGTTCTCGTTTCGGTAGAAGTACAAGAGATAGCACGGTACGAAGCAGAAACGACAAAAAAAAGCACAAAAAAAAGGAAGCTTATCTGTGGCAGAAAAACATACGTTTTTGATCAGGCTAAGCAGTTGGTTCTCGAACCTCAGGCCTAGCAACGAGCGCAAAAGCCACGAAGACCGAATCAGAGTGTTAAGCATGATCTCTCACTGCTTTACACTAACATTTGCAGCTTGATGCCAAAACGCGATCCGTTATGCACCTTGATCTCTTCTTCAAGCAACGTCATTCTGTTGACGGAAACGTGGCTAACCTCTAACATACTTGATTCCGAGATTCTTCCTGTCTCAGATTTTGATATCTTTCGCAAGAACCACTTTGATGATAACCGTGGGGGCGGTGTGGCGATTGCCACACATCGCTTGCTTAAGTGCTCTGCTGTAAATGTTAAAAATTCTCTGGAAATGGTTTGGACGTGCTGCCACGCCACTTCACCGCACATGTTAAACGGCTGTTGCTACCGTCCACCAAGTGCCGATAGCTCCTTTCTTTCGTCTTTTCACGAAGCATTGTTAAAACTAACAACAACGTATCCCAACACTCCCGTCTTATTCGGTGATTTCAATTTTCCTTCCATAGATTGGAGTAATGTTGCGTCATGTCTTGCACAAAATAACATGGCTGCAAAATTTGTAAACATAAGTTTGCTTTTTCGCCTCTCACAGCTGGTCAATAAACCTACCCGAGTAACCAAACACTCATCAACAGTCTTGGACCTCCTTTTCACGTCACACGCCGATAATGTGCCCCCCCCCCTTACGTATATCCGTGGTTTTAGTGACCACAACGTCATTCATGCAACATTTCCTTGCAACATCTTAAAAAGCAAAAAATCTAAAAAAGTACTGACGCTATACGACAAAGCCGATTATTCCAGCATCAACCGTGAACTTTGTTTTTCACGAGAAACTTGCCCTTACATATCGGCAGCATTCAACTGAGAGCATTTGGATACTATTCAAAGCCGAAATGCTGCGTTTAATGAATCTTTACATCCCAACTATCGCTATAAATGCAAAAGACCGCTCCCCCTGGTTTAACAAGTCTTTGAAAGACCTAAGTAATAAAAAAAGAGATTATTTCGAGTTGCTAAACGAACTGGTTCATCCTCGGCCTGGCAAAAGCATAATAAGGTCGTTAAAGAATACAACTCATTAAAAGCACGCGCCAAGCGTGACTACTATTCGACTACCATACCAAATATGCTGCAGTCTAACCCGCGCCGTTTTTGGAAAGCGATTAAGCCTGATAAAAAAAGTGCCATTTCACTATGTGATAACATGGGGACACCCATTGCTGATTCCGAAGTTCCCGACGCACTGAATCTAGCGTTTTGTTCAGTGTTCACAAAAGCAAGTACAGATGCATTACCACACTTTCCATATTTCAATTTTCCTCCAATGGAGGGTATTGAATTCAGGGCAGAGGGCATTGTCCAGGTCATCGACTCCCTGAAGTGTTCATCCTGCGGTATTGATAGAATCAACGCGAAAGCACTAAAAAGTACAAAATATGAGTGCAGTGCGATTCGTTGTATTATCTTTCAGCACTCAATCGGTGCAGGTACAGTGCCAGATGATTGGAGGACCGGGAAGGTCATTCCAGTCTTCAAAAAAGGTGACCGGTCTTCCCCTGGAAACTACCGTCCCATTTCCCTCATCAGCATATTCTCCAAGATCATGGAACATGTCATCTACTCGTAAGGAGAGATGAGAGTCGAAAAATCGCGTTTTGAGCAAAATTTCTCGTATTTCTGATTTTTATTGCATTGTAATCTTCGAACCTTCTTTCATCTGTGAAAATTTCAAAACTAAATTCGAACCGCAAAATGCAAAAAAATGTGTACGAAGGCATCGCGGTGGCTCGAAATTTCGTGAATTCGCGCCGATATTGGCCATCTTTGACTGCACGCTGCTCCCCGTCGCAGTGCCGCCCGCCATCACGATCGGTTGGGAAAGTTGCGTCCGGCCTTCTTCGTACAGCTCCGACGACCGCCAGTTTCATACGTGGGCAAAAAAAATAAAAAATGAGGCCTTTTTATCACGTGGTTTGAGCGGTTTGAAACACGCGGCACCCTAAGCCGCATCGCCATTGGCTACCTAGTGATTGTCAGCTGTGTTGGTGGCGGCCATCGGCATTTGGTCCGTCTGCTTTTCTGCGCGTCTACGCATACTTCCGTGATGACAAGCCCGAAAAAGTGCAACGTGAGACCGCAGAAGTTTCGAACGAAGCACAAGTTCAAGGGAAGGCGGAGTAAAGCGCCCCGAACGACGGCGACGAACGAGAACGCGCCTACGTGTGCTAGGCCTGACGGCGGCATCGACGAGTGCGCGAGCGACAGTGGCTGCGATGAAGGGATTGACGCTGCGCTTTCTTTCGTCAGTGCTTCGGAAAAGAAGCTCGGCTTCTTCGAAAAAGACGAAAGACAGCGCGATGAGGTTTGTGCAACGACACTTTTGTGCGACACCCTCTTGCTGACGGCACTTGTGGCAGGTGCGGCATGCCCTGCTTGCGGTATTCAAAAACTTGCCGTTCGGGAGCCGGCAGAAAAGCGCAAAGGACTTTCGTCGGTCCTCGAACTTCATTGCGAAAACAGCGAATGCTCAGCGATTGTTCTTTCGTGCTCCTATACGTCACTGCGTGTTACGGCGTACGGCAGCAGCCGAGTGAGCCAATGGTACGACAGTGGGAGCTCCCGAGATAGTTTTGCTGTAAATGTGAAGGCCGTGGTGGCTGCACGTGCTGTCGGCATTGGGCATGAGCAATTGTCGAGATTTTGCTCCATTATTGGACTCCCAAAGCCACTGCACCACCGAGGATTTTTTTTCGATAGCAAAGAAGGCGCACACCGCTGCCATGGCAGCTGTGAGTGAAAACTTGCGCTGATCCAGAGAGTTGACGAAAGAAGTAGCAGGCGAAACTGATGTGGCTGTTATGTTCGACGGCACTTGGCAGAAGAGGTGCCACAAAAGCCGCAACGGGATTGGCGCAGTTATCTCTTTAGATACTGGCCTCTGCTTAGACTGCGAGGTCATATCAAATTACTGCCTGACATGCAGTAGGCACAAGGATATGGGCCCAGACGAGGAAGTGTGGCAGGCATTCCATGGCCCAGTCTGTGAAAAAAATGCAGACTGTTCCTCCCATGCCATGGAAACGGAGGCTGCGATGCGCATTTGGCAGAGAACATCGACTTATGACACCCCACTGCATTTCATGACACTCTTGAGTGACGGTGACAACAAAGCATATAGTGCAGTTGCAGAGTCAAAAGTCTATGGTGCTGTCAATATAGAAAAAGAAGACTGCACTAATCATGTAGCCAAGAAACTTGGCACCACGCTACGGAAGCTGCATGTGCCATTACCACAAGGGCAGAAAATGAAAGAGCCAGCCATTCAAACATACTATCAGATTGCCATAACAAGCAACAGGGGGAGTGTACGGGATATGTACACTACAGTATGGGCTTCGTACTTCCACTCATGCTCTACTGACAATGCTGGCAGCCACAAGTTTTGCCCTGCAGGAACAGAGTCGTGGTGCAAACATCAACGCACTGAAGCACTTGGTGAACCTGCACCACGTCACACACCTCTCCTGACAAAAGCACAGGGATTGGCTGTTTTGCCCATTTATAATCGGCTAACGGATGAGAAGCTCCTTGCTCGATGCATCAAAAGGAAAACCCAGAACGCATCGAAATCCCTGAACAGCAAAATTTGGCTACTTTGCCCCAAGGCTAAGTTTGTCTCCCGAACGGTTGTCGAGACTGCCGCAGCTATGGCAATCCTGTGGTTCAACAAGGGTCATGCTACTTCCGAGCACATCCTGGAAGAGCTCAACATACTGCCATCTAGAAATCTAGTTACTTTCACTGATTCCCGCGATGCGAGGCGCATCAAGAGAATGTCCGAGCGTCTGACAGCAGAAGCAAGGGCCCACCGTCGTCATGGAGTGAAAAGGGCACGGCTAGAAGAGAGTACTCGCAAGGACCGTGAAGGCACAACCTATGCTGCAGGAGAGTTCTAGTAACTTGCAGTGCTTTTCAAAGTTGTGTTGAACATTATGGCCAAAGATTATGCATTTATAACAACTCTGTGATAAAAAAAAGGTTTTAAACTTTCAAATGCGTTTTTCTCCTTTTTGCAGTTTTGTGTGATCTGTGCTTCTTATACACGCTAGTTCGTATAGTTAGAATTGTCATACCTCTATGAAATTTTGCACATAGCATGATGAAGGCCCATAGAGTGCAACTATCTATTCAGATTGTCAGCGCTGCTTGATTATGTTTTTCAAAAGTTACATAACATTGAAAGCCCTCGGCAACTAGAGCCATAGTAAATTTTTCTGTTTTATTATTGTATTTCACCTTTTTACACACAAAATTAATATAGTTTTTGCACGTACAGTTCCAAAGGATCATAGTCAGCTATATCTGCATGCTTTATCTCAAATTTTTATACGTCAGAATTGTTGCATAACAATGGCCATAATTTTGCAGTATCTGACCTGCAGAAGGAAAACCAACAATCTACATGAAAACAAATGACATATTTGCAAAGAGGAGAAAAAACTATTAGCATGCCAATTTGTGTTAAATTCAGACTCTTATTCAAGTGAATCGTTTTTCGAGTAGCATCTCCCCTTAACACCAAGAAATGTACCTTTGCTAGCAAGACAATCAAGCTTCTCGGCCACCTTGTCAGCAAAGAAGGAATTCGGCCCGACCCCGAGAAGCTTGCCGCTGTCCTCGATTTTCCTCGTCCACTACGTCAAAAGGACCTGCGCACCTTTCTTGGGTTATCTTCTTACTTCCGGCGCTTCATACGTGGTTTCGCAGAAATTAGGTGCCTTTTATCATCTTCTAACCACCACCACCACCACCACCAAAACCCGTCGAGGTGCAGAAAAAGAAGGAAGGGGCTTGCCCCTCAACTTCTAAGACAGCAGCGCAACCCGCTGTCCCTCTCTCCTCAGTGGTGAGAAGGCGCCTCCTACCCCTGTTGTCAAAAGGCGAGGGAGGTCATCTCGTCGTCGCAAGCGCGGCGGCAGCCGAGCACGGGCAGCTGCAGCCGCGACGGAACTGTCAACTTCGAAGTCCGATAATAGCCGTTCGGAGAGCACCTCGTCCGAGTATAAGCGCCACGCAGCAACCGCGGTGGTGGACGACGATTCGTCATCTACCACCGTGGAGGACTCGGAGATGAACGCACGGAGCCCCCCTCCATGCGACCTCTGCAAGTCGGTCGTGTGCGGCTGTTCCGAACTTCCGGACACGTCCTACCTGTTCACACCGGTCTCTCCCATCACGGCAGAGCCCGTAGCTTAGCTCACGACCGGCGTATAAAAGTTCCTTTCCCTTCGGCTTTTTGTTCGCCTCTTTTGCGCAACTCGCGCGCTTCTTCTAATCTATCACCATGGCTTTTTTCAACTGTCGCGGCCCCTCTCACGCCGCAAAACAAAACGCAGTAATCGAGCTAGCTCGTGCTAGAAAGGTAGATATTCTCGTATTACAGGAAACTTACGTCCATCGACTCCATCAGATCAAGTCCTTCGAGGTGATGTTTGGCACCAGGTTCTACTGGGGTTAGGGCGCGAGCGGCTCGTGGGGCGTGGCTATCGTTTTGATGCTGCGCTTTACGGGTACCGTGCTGCGCTACTTCAAGGATTCTGATGGCCGTCTATTGTCGATGGATCTAGATTCTGGCATTCGCATGGTAAACGTGTACGCTCTAAACGACTACCGTTCGCAGAAAAATTTCTTTGACGCATTGGATAACCACCTAGTCGGCCCCTATCGAGTCGTACTGGTGGGGGATTTCAATTGCGTGCTAGATCGTATTGAGCGTCAAACGTTCAGAGGCACCGCTCCAAAATGAACAGATAGGAATGGCGGAGGCATATTGCGCGAGCTAGTCGACGAGCTGGGGCCGATCGACGCTTGGCGCGCTCTTCGGCCGGCCCAGTCAGGATTGACCTGGGCTGGCAGCAGCATGCGGAGCAGGATCGACCGCTTTAACGTCTCGCCGCCACTGGCTCCCAGTATGCATTCCTCGTGGGTAGTCTCCTCGGCTTTAAGCGACCATTGCTTCCTTATTTTAAGGCTCACCGGTACAGACATCGCAGCTCAGGGTAAGCGGCCGTGCCGCCTCCACGCCCGGCTTATGAAAGAGAGAAATACTCGTCGACGTGGCGCGTTTAATACAGCGCAAGGTACACGAAACACCAGAGCTAGACGGCGACAAGTGGGACGAAGTGAAGGCCGGAGAGATTTCAACCAAGAAGGACGTGTGCTTTGGTGCTCCCGTCCTTGCCCGATCTTCGCTCCACGCTCTTAGCACGCAGCCCATTTAAGGGCTACATATGGCGCCTAGCTCAGCGAGGCAGCCGGAAAAAAAACAACGCAGCAGGACGCCGTCATGGCAGATTGGGCATCATTTCAGTGCCCTCACAGCAGCAGCAGCAGGCCCAATTCAAGCCTGCACACTCCAAGAAAACTCATCCACAGAAAGTCAGCAGCCATCACACTGCTCCCATCTCCCCGGGTTCGAGCAAAGCGAAGGCGCGAACTGGAGCTTGCTCGTCTCCTGCCACGGCCGTGGCTATCTGCGGGGGATACCCCTCTGGCAGCAACACGTACTCCTCACCTCCTCCTTCAACTACTGCGGCCGCCGAGCAAACGGCGTCCGCCTTAATTAGGTGCCTTTTCCTCTTCCTTACAACCACTACCAACCTCCAGTGAGCGCGGCGTGCCTACAAGCACGCCTCCGCGTTCTGAGTGTCCCCACGTGGTTGGCGACCTTCCTCCGATTGCATGTGCGGCCACCATCATCTTTCGGCCTGTTGGGAAGAAGTCCAACTTCCTGACTGCTTCGAGGGATGCGATTGCCGCCTTCCTTTCGGGGTTCCCAGCCACCCAGCGAGTGCGGGTGAATTTCCGGCGCAACCTTGTTGCTGTCGACATCTACGCTACCGCCGATCTGACTGCCCTACTTCAGGTTGGAACGATCTGTGCGACCAAGGTTCGAGCCAAACAGCTCGACCTGAACACCTGTGTTGGTGTGATTTGGAGTGGACCCAACGATCCCCTTCGAGGACCTCGCCGACAACATTGCTTCACCTGTGCGCCCCTCGTGTCCGGTGTACGCAGAGGCAACAGCCTCACCCTCACCTTCGCTGGGACTACCGTCCCGCCGGATATCCTGCTTTACAAGCAAAGGCGCCCAGTTCGACCCCGTCAGCCCCAGTCCCTGCAGTGCTCCCGCTGCGGCCGCTTCGGGCTCGCAACCGCCACCTGCTATCGGGACGAACGGTGCCTGCGCTGCGGCATCAAGCACGCCCCAGGTTCGTGTGCAGCACACCCTCGTTGCATAAACTGCAGCGGGAAACACCCTGCAACCGAGCCCGCCGTCCAGCCTGGCAACTCCATCGCAGGGCCGCGGTCATCATGGCCTCAATTGACGGCACCGTGACTCACCGCCAAGCCCTGGCAGCAACGCCTCCATCATCAAGGGTCGCTCCTTCCGAGATGCGCTCGGCGGTACCCGCGACACGACCTCGGAGGCCGCCCCTTGTCCTGTAACGAGTGCGCCCGTCGTTCCCACCTCAACGACGACTGCCCCACCCTCGTCCATAGCTCAGCCGGCCCCTACTGTTGTCGAAAAGCGCTCGACGGTGACGCATACACCGCGCGTTTTTTCGCAATCGCCGGTTCCTGTCACCGTCACCAGAAGCACGACGACGGAACCCGCTACTGCGATCTCGCAGCAACCTTAAGTCCAAAAAAAGGAACGAGATCCTCACTGCTCTTGCTACAAGACTTCGAATCGCACTCGGGGCCCTACCAGCTGACTGCCACGAGTGCAGTCTCGCTTCTGTGCCCCTATTCACCTTCGAGGCTCTTGCCCAACAGGTTGGCATCAACCCGAAGGACTCGCCTGGTGTCACAGAACGAGCGCTAAAAATGGGCGCACCGCCAAATTCTTGCGATAACGGGCGGAAGAAACGCCGCGAGGTCAAAAAAAAGAAAACGAACATCCAAGGCTCCCCGGGCGCGCGCTCTCCCCTCGGAAGCGTGGCTTCGCCGACGAACCTCCTCACCCCACATCGGCGGCCAAGCAAGCCCGCGATATTTCTAGAACGAAGGAGGCGTGGCCACGCCGAGTTGAGTCATCTGACGCGGAGGGCAGTCGAACCGTCTCGCCTCTCCCCAGCCTTCGCTGCGTATCGCGCCGACGAAATGACGAGAACCTTCTGGAATCTCCCGCGGAAGGTATTTAACCGAGCGGCCGAGACGAGAGAGCAGGAGAAGCCGGAAGTTAGCGCCAGAGTGCGTAGGGATTCCGCCGTGTAGTCGGCGAAGGTTTTGTCCGTAGGGACGAAGCAGGAGATGAAGAGGATTTCCACCTGAGGGGTGAAGGCTCGAGCTACAGGCAAGAGCGTGTGTTACCGCTATCAAGCGAAGACGCGTGGCAACAGCTGCGTGTGTGAAGCCGACGTGTTCCGGCGAAGAAGTTGAAGTTTGAAGAGTGGCCAATTGAAGACGCGAGGTTTCCTGGAAGAGAAACCTCAGGGGGCAGCAGAACGACAACAACGCTGGACTTTGAGTGAGTGATTCTCGGAAGACTATCATTCAGACTTTTGTTCCAAGGACTTTGGACTGAATAGGTTTTCTATCTCTTTAGTCTTTAAGTGTCTTGGTTGTTCAATGCATGCGACTGCATTGTAGTGCGTATTGTTGTCTGTGTCTGTTGTTTCGAGTGTGGCTGATTGTACTGTGTAATACGTTGTCTGATTGGTGACATTTTATCCTTATCTATTGTGGAGTGTGCATACTTGTGTGTTTTTTTCGATCTGCCGTTATTGAGAATATAATTTTGTTAGTTTATCAACTCTCGGCTTTGACTTGTTCTTTGGGCCACAGCCGGCGTCCGCTGGCGCGCCAAAAAGGACCACTTCTAAATTGTCCACGCTTTCGTGGTGCGGTTCGGGGGGCCGATATTTCGGCCCTTGGAATTAGCCCGGCGATCGCCTCCCTAATTAACGGGACCGGTGTGACACCTGGTTATGCTGAACTCTGCTCTCGTCCGTTATAAATCGTGCACATCTCTGTACCGCTGCCTTCTTGGTGGTTGTCCCGGTCGACTGCGAGTGTCATACCTTCACGCGTACGCTTACTCCGCTTTTTTTTCTCTCTCTTCCTTACTGCGCTGCGCACCACGTCTTCTTCCTGCTCGGAGTTCCACGTGTCCTTGTTTACGTGGGCTGCTCCGAGCTGCCTCCCGGCTTTTTCTCTCTCTTTTCTTTTTCTTTTCCTTCTTTTTTTCTTTTCTTCCTATTCTGCGCAAGGGCGTTAAGCCCTTGCGCAGACACTCTCTCCCCTTCACTATCTGTTCGGGTATGACGATAGTTATAGCGCGAGAACAAAACGGCGACACAGAGACAAGTCTCTGTGTCCTTCTTGTCCTTCTTGTCTCTGTGTCGTCGTTTTGTTCTCGCGCCATAACTATCGTCATGCCATACCAACTAGTTCGGGTAGTTCGGGAGCGCCCCATCTTCTTTCCACTTGTCCAGTGGTTTTTTTCTTCTCTTTTTTTCTTTTCTTTCTTTCTTTTGACGGGCGCATCTCCTCACCCCCGGCTTCTCGGCGGGTTTTTCTGTATATCACGCCTGCCGCGTTTGTTTCTTGCGCGCGTGCGCGATACGCGTGATCAAATGCTTTTCACCACCCTACTCTCACCTCTTCTCTTCTGTCTCTTTAATTCCCATTCCCCCATTCCCTGCGCATAACTGTGGCGGTGCCCTCAATTTAGAGAGGCAGTAATGGGACTGCGCTTTTCTCTTCTCTTTTCCCTTTCAAAAACCTCTACAGTGAAGACCGGCGCCGCGGAATGCTTCCAGTCATGGGGCAAGCGCCGAGCGCGGGAGGAACGCGCAGAGATTAGAATTCTCTCCGGTGTAGATTTGACCACGGCGTATATTTGTAAGAAGTGACTGCAAGTTATGAAGCGTGGAAGCTTGGGCAAGTTGGTAGAACATAACTGAATGCAGGAACAGCGCAACCTACGAGTAGTTACTTCGTAACTACGGAAGCGAAAAAACAAGGACAGAAAAGAGCGCTGCGCTCTTTTCTGTCCTTGTTTTTTCGCTTCCGTAGTTACGAAGTAACTACTCGTAGGTTGCGCTGTTCCTGCATTCAGTTAAGTGACTGCAGTACTGCCTTGCGGTCGCAGAAAATCGTCCACCGTTGCGTGTTTTGGTCGTCAATGAAACGCAGCGCGAAGCGCTGCAGGCTCTGCTGCCGTTGTTGTGGTTGCATGAGCTGTCCTGAATTTGATGGTTGTGGCACGCGTTGGAATAACGACCGCCGCAGTTGAGCTGTTTGGCAGGACGGAGCCGTCGGTGTAAACGTGGGTGCAGTCTTGGTACTTCTCGTACAGCAGAAGTAAGGCGAGCTGCTTGAGGGCTCGTATTCAGAAATCTCGTTTTTTTTTTCCCGGATGCCTGGTATTGTCAGGTTGATGACTGGTTGTTTGAGGCACCATGAAGGAATTGAAGGTCTCGCCGCGGGCGTAAAACTAGTTGGTAGGGAGTCACCATGTGTAGTTATTGTTCGACAAAAGGAAGTATGAGGTCTATCAGCTGGTAGAGAGGCTAGGTGGTGATGCCCACATGCTGCCCACATGGTGATGCCCACATGTCCGGCCCACATGCCTTATGTGTGTCCTGAAAGCTTCAATTTCAATATGGGTCTGCACGAGGTGGTCTTTGCCTAAAGCTACAGTCGCCACTGATGAGGCACCCTGAGGCAGATCTAGACATATTCGAGGCGCCTGTGGCTGAACGCTTTGTATCATGCGTCGACTTGTTTTGCTATTGTTTGATAATGCAGGTAGACTGTATCGTAAAAAGCCAAGGATAAGCACCCTGTACAGTCATAACATAGCATTAGGCTGCATTCCCCAAGTCTTTCCTGTGAAAAACTTGAAAAGATGGCATATGCCTGTCAATCGCTTTTTCAAATATGACACATGAGGGCTCCATGATATGTCTCTGTCGACTATGACACCAAGAAATTTGTGAGATCGACAATATGGTATATTTTGTGCCTGTTGAGTCTTTAAAAAACGGGTTTGAAGGGGATGCTAGAAAATTTTTTTTGAAGGGGTGAGCAGCAGAGAGCAATACTTTATTAAAGTATCCAATTTTATTAGGTTAGCACTGAGGCTTGAAGGTATGTTAAATGAGGGGGGCACGCCACCGCAACGACAGTGGTCACGAAAATGCCCTTCTTAATGCAGGTCTTCGTCCTGTTGTTCGCACCGTTGCTCCGCCTTGGCTTCCTGGGTAACCACCCGTTCCTGGACTATTGCCAAAGCGCGCCCGTCACGATTCAGTCGCTGGCCTGGAATGCCTCTTCACAAGAAACCCCGAGGATGCCGTTTCCGTCGGCCGCTCGTTTCTGCGTCTGGCAACACCGGGCTACTACAAGTGAGGGGCGTCATCATCGCCTACAAATAGCGGCACCAGACTCGAGCGCCTTGGGGCACGCCACCGCAACGACAGTGGTCACGAAAATGCCCTTCTTAATGCAGGTCAGTTACCTTCCAAACGCGGCCTGCGTGCGTTCTGGAAATCGCTGTCTTCTTGCAGTGTCGTGCCCCACTTGTGTTATTGGTACGTGTAGGTTACTGTGTGAAATGTTGTGGTCTCTTTGTAACAATGCTCAGGCGGTAAATATGCTCCTATTGTTGTCGGGTGACGTCGAACTAAACCCAGGACCTGTTTCACCACCGTCAATGGAAACCATTGCAAATGCAATATCCCGCATAGAAGCATCTCAAACCTCGGTCCTGACAGAACTTTCACTAATCCGAACATCTCAGTCTAGCGTTGAGGCGCTCGTGACCACCCTCTTGACTCGTGTTGACACCCTAGAAAAAATTGTGCAGTCGACTCAGTCTAACAAAACAGGTCTAAAGGCAGACGTGAAGGACAGTTTTGCCAAACTTTCTGCGGAAATCAGGGTTCTTACAGATAAGTGTGATGATGCTGAAAATCGCCTACGTCGTTCTAACCTGCATTTTTGTGGTATCCCAGACACAAAAGGCGAGTCTTGGATTCAGTCCCAGGCAAAATTGATAAAATTTCGCTCTGAAAATCTCGGTTTCTCCATACCAGAAGACGACTTGGAGCGTGCACATCGGCTTGGTCGATACCAGCAAAACAAAAGTAGACCTATCATAGTAAAATATGCAAGATTTAAAGATAAATCAAAAACTCTTGCAGTTGCGTCCAAGCTCAAGGGCACGACTTTTTCAATTCGCGAAGACTACTCAGCTAGAGTTCGACAGGCACGAAGGAAACTATATGACCATGGCATGCTGAGCGGCAAACCCTTCAAGCTATGCTTTGACAAGTTACTACTTGAAAACAAGCAATTTTCGTACCATGCAGAATCTGATAGCATTGTTGAATTGCAGTCGTAGCAGTCATTTCTATATCTCAGGCATGCGCGTCGCCCACTTCCCCCCCAACCTTGCCTCGCCCCTATGAATGATCCCGTTTGTCAATGTATGGCAGTCTTAATCGCTAATGTGCGTAGTTACCTGCCTAAGAAAGACGCTGTTGAATCCCTTCTGAATGACAACAACACTGACGCAATATTTACGGAACCTTGGCTTCAGCCGCACATTGCTGACCATGAGCTATTACAAGACGGCCAAGCGTACGCTGTTCACCGGCTTGACAGGGTGGGGTGGAGGGGGGGGGGGCGGAATATTGATTTTTGTTAAAGAAAGTGTTCCTTCTTATGTCATCAAAATGAATTGTCAACACGAAATATTCTGTGTGAACATTTCACTGGCTTCGAAAATGACTGATTATTGCTTGTTACCGCGCTCCTAATTGTGATGCCTCCTTCATTTATGAACTAAATACAGTTCTAGTACATCTTTACTCTCGTTTTCCTTTTGCTAATTTCATGCTCTGTGGTGACTTTAATTTTCCAAATATTAACTGGACAAATTTTGAGTCAGATAACCGCCAGTCCAAAGATTTTCTTGAAATGACCCTGACGTTTAACCTTACTCAGATGGTTAACACACCAACCCGTGGGGCAAATATCTTAGACCTCGTACTTGTTTCCAACCCTGATACAGTTAAATCGGTATCATCCGTTGAAGGTCTAAGTGACCACAATTTAGTGCTATTTAACCTAAGCATGCCACGTCCTGTACGACAGCGCTCAATAAAACACATCAGGGATTACAACAAAGCCAATTTCACAAAAATAAACTCAGAATTAAGTGAGTTCCTTGATTACTTCCGTCGGTCTGCTTCACTTCGTTCAGTAGACGATAATTGGCTGTTATTTAAGAATAAGTTAACATCGCTTGTAGAGTTACATGTACCCCTTGTACGCATTCGCGGTGACCTGGGAAAACCCTGGTTTTCGAACACACTAAAGAGGTTGTTAGAGAAAAAAAAGCGTCTTTTCCGCGATGCGAAGCAATCAGTAACTTCCTCAAAGTGGGAAAAGTATTTTACGAGTCTGCGTCAATATACTTCTGCTTTGAGGCAATCCAAAAAGAAGTTCTTCCACCACGACTTGCAGACCATTATGCGTGTCAACCCAAAAAATTCTGGAAAATCCTCACACCTAGTAAAAGCTCCAATAACATTTCTTTGAGTTACCCTGATGGTTCAAATGTGCCAATTGATGAGCGATCAGATGTAATCAACTCGTACTTTTCATCTGTTTTCACTAATGAACCCACGCTAAATGACTTTGATCCGCCCAACCTTTCTCTTTCCGATATGCCTCCTATAATCATTACTTCTCAAGGAATCTTGAAGCTCATTGAAAAAATGAAGATTTTTAGTGCCCCAGGACATGATGGTATTACAGCCAAAATACTAAAAGGCACGAAAGTGTTCTCTAGTTCTATATTAGAAATAATTTTCACGCAGTCAATCACTGACAGTTCACTTCCGACGGACTGGAAAATTAATAAAGTAGTACCTGTATACAAGTCTGGCAGCCGCTCAGATCCCTCCAACTATCGTCCCATTTCGCTTACAAGCATTGCCTGCAGACTCCTAGAACATATAATATACTGACAAATAGCATGTCATCTAGGTAATCATTCCTTCTTTTTCCCCAATCAACATGGTTTTCGGCCTAACCTATCATGTGATACTCAGCTCTTTGAATTTGTTACTGAGCTTCACTTAAACTTAGACTCATCCTTTCAAACTGACGTCATTTATCTTGATTTTGCGAAAGCTTTTGACTGTGTCCCCCACCAGCGACTTCTGGCCAAGCTCTCATGCCTACAGCTGGACCCCCTAGCGTTGTCATGGATCCGATGCTTCCTGACCAATCGTCTCCAATACGCGGTTGTCGGTAATCACTGTTCAGCCACTACTAACGTAATTTCTGGAGTACCACAGGGATCCGTTCTTGGTCCTCTGCTCTTTCTCATCTTCATAAACGACCTTCCTAATGGCATTTCATCTTCTATTCGACTTTTTGCAGATGACTGCGTTCTTTATCGTCGCATCGCACACCGAACTGACCATGAAATCATTCAAAGCGACTTACATCAAATCGAATCCTGGTGTTCCAATTCATTAATGAAACTCAATATTTCGAAATGTAAAGTTATGCAGATATCCCGTAAGCGCTCCAACAGTAATTACACGTAGTCCTTAAACTCGATATCTTTGTCCCTCGTCGAATCTTATCGTTATCTTGGTGTCACAATAAACAAAAAATGACTTGGTCCGATCATATCACCAAATTAGCAGCCGACACTACTAAATCACTTGGTTACATCAGACGTTCCCTTTCCTTGTGTCCCTTGTTGAGAAAGACGGGGACGCCAACACGGCCTCGAAGGCGCCACTGCTTTCAACTCCGCCGGGAAGGTCACCAGCCGTTTGGTAGCGTATGTATCTCAGCTCGCGACTGCTTCTGCGCCGAGCTGATAAGACGAGCGGACGAGACGACGGTGAGTTAAACAAGGTTAATGTACAGCATATTTACAGAGGCGTTACAATTTCGGCACTGGGGCCGACAGAGACTCGAAGAGCCGAGCTCTCCTCTCTAACACATAGGTCAGCCTTTCGCCTAAGACCGCTGACTCACACACATGTCGGCTCTCCGACACGGGGACTCCTCTCCTAGGACCTCCTCTCTCATAGGGCTGCCGATCGCGACGCGCCGCAGGGCTTCTTTTATTTACACCGGGTCCAACCAAAATGTCCAATCAGAAGCGCCGCTGGTCGTCAGGGCAGATTCCTCCAATGGCGCGCCGCGCCATGCGTCAGACCACCAGACACGAGGACGCCGGCTCGCTGTCACGTGCACCGCTGACTCAATGCACGGGGGCCAGAGACGCGCCGCGCGTGTTTACGCCGTTCGCGCCAGGCAGACTGCGGGCTGGCCTTGACCCAGATTGCCTTTTTCAGAGGCACGGACGTTTGACGAGGACTCGCTGGCATAACAGCACCCCCGCCGCCAGACAATGCACCGGAAAGACGAGCTGCTTCCACGGGGCTCGGATGTCAGGTGCGCTCGTTCGCCAGGTCCCTCCAGGTTCGCCTCCAGGGCCATGGGGAGAATACAGCTCCAGACTGTTCCGGGAATACAGCCCATTCTCGACAACGGATCCCAGCTCCACTGGCTTGTCGCCACAACTTGTCGACCAGCTTCACTCGTCTCTTCTGACCATCTTCGGCTTCAGCACTTGTCGATGGTTCTGCAACTTGCTAAGAACGGTTCGGCAACAAACAACACACGACACAAGCAAGTGCCCTCGGTCACCCGACAGAACACCAGACAAAGTATAGTACAACATATACCTATCTACGTGTCTATCGGAATTTTGTTCCCCCTACATCAAGAGGTACATGTGGGACACAAGACTCTTAAAGTAAGAACTTGAATTTTTCACAATTACAACAACGCAACGAATTAGAATACCACATAAAGTTGGCCCCTTGAGATCACATTGAACGAGAGCGCTCAGCCCAGGTCGTGATGAGGTCAAAATTTTTCCCCGAATCGCCAACGAGAAACCGAAAGGTTGAGAGGGTACTAGCTAGAACGCACTGCTCAATGCACCTGCATTAGCGTTTAGCTTTCCTTTTTTTTATAGCGAACGTTAAAGTTGCGCTGTGGAGCAACATGCTCCACCTCAGTAACCGGCCACTTTTAGGCGACGATACCTATGCGGCACCAAGAGCGGCTCACACTTGCGACGTTGCACAGGGGAACAACGATACGGCTTGCTACGGATTGACTCCTCACCGCTTAGCTCGATATCGTGTTCGATCACCCTTGTGTTTCCGGGGCGGTCCGAAAACACGTCTCCAAACTCGGAAACAATCCTTTTCAGGTCCTCCTCCTGGACTTCACTTAACCTAGGCTCTAGGTTTATCTGCTTTAAGATTACCTCCGATTTCCTTTCGATTGCCTCACTAGAACTAAAACTTTCTGCTCCCTCTTCCTCTGAAGCATTCAACAGCTGATTTACGACTGCTTTCAAGTTGTTAATTTTGTCCGGCCGCCTTCCTAATTTCACTTCATAATTTGTGTCGCAAGGCTTCGATAATACTTTGGCGGGCCCTTCCCAATCAACCTCAAGCTTGTTCTTTTTGAACGGCTGCAGCAGCATTACCTGATTATCAACTTCAAAAGTACGCTTCTTCACCGATTTCTCGCAGTGCTCCTTTGACAGCACTTTTTCCGCGCTTTTCTGGCTTTCCACTAGCGCTTCAATTTGGCTTTCCACTAGCGCTTCAATCGAGAGGTCCTCACGCTGCTCTCGAATGAGCGTCTCTCGATCAACTCTCGGCAGCTCGCTCCAACTTTCCGCTGCAGGCGAGAGCGTTGCAGCCCTCTCGCTCTGATTCAATGGCGCCCCGTCGTCTCCCCCAGCGCATACCGCGCCGACCGCTCCCGCGACGCGCCGCTCGCGTGACTGCTCACATGACTCATGCGGAAAAGTTTCTTTCTGGGGTTCCGTCGACCCGCCGACAAGGTCACTTGAGAGTTCACCGCATTGAACCAGATCAAGCTGCCGCGATAGCTTCCGCGCTTGCGATCGCGTGAGAGCCATGCACGCTAAGTTGGGGAAGAACGATTTGCCCTGCTCTTTGAGAAGCTGCTCCGAGTTGTTGGAGAAAAGATAAGGAAAACGATCATTTAGCGCGGCAGCCACAGCCGCTTCGGTGCGAAGCTGACCGAACGGGCCTTCAATGACAACCGTGGCGATTGGTAAGCGAACACTCTGCTCCTCGGCAACTTGCCTGATCCACGCGCATTCTCCTGTGAAGTCATCCGGAGACACCAATGAAGGATGGACAACGTCCATGGTTGCCGCTGAATCTCTAAGTGCTCGGCACGTTTTCTCATTCACCCTAATTTCTTGGAGATACGGCTCCAACAACCGCATGTTTTTTTCTGATTCTCGGATTGTTGCGAAGGCAAATTTTTCCTGACAGTTTCTCGCGATGTGCCCTTCCTTTTTACAGTTGTAGCAGATTAGCGGCTTCCGTTTGTTTTCCGATTCAAATTCCTGTGTGGTAGAAACCTCACTCGATTTCTCCGCTTCTGTTTGCCCTTCCCCTACACTGTCCTTCGTAAGAGACGGTTCCTTCTTGAAATTACGGTGCGGAGCGGGTTTCCGTTGATCAGGTTTCCTTGAAAAGCCCTCTTTCCTTTCATCCTTTTCAACGCGCACTGCCCTGCTATGCAACTTTCGGCGAGCATAATACTCCTCAGCTAACTCAGCTGCCTTATTTAACTGTACTTCCCCAAGTCTGTCCTGCAGCCAAAGTCTGACATTATCCTCGATGCAGCGGTAGAATTGCTCCAATGCAACGCATTCCACCACTTTATCGCGGTCGTCATAAACACCTTCGCCCTTGAGCCATTCGATTAAATCGGCTTTAAGACGAAACGCGATGTCAACGTGTGACTCATTCCCCTTTTCAGCATACCGGAACCTTTGCCTGAAAGCCTCGGGTGACAACTTATAACGTCTCAAGAGCACTTCCTTAACCTCGTCATAGCTCTCAAACGCTTCCCTCGACAAGCAAGTTATCGCGTCGGACACTTCGCCGGGGAGAAGAGCTAGCAGGTTCCGCGCCCAAAGAGACCGCTCCAAAGCGTTTCGCTCACAGACGTGTTCAAACTTGACGAGATATTTCGCCATGTCCTCGCCTACTACGAACGGTGGCAATTGGTCCCTAATTCTAAAACCGCTGACCTGAACTGTTGGAGAAGCTACGCTAGGCGCCTGTGAACACTGTAGTATTGCCAATTCTATTCGTTTCATCTCGAGGCGTTCCTGTCTCTCGGCCTCCTCACGTTCGCGACGTTCGCGCCTTTCAGCCTCCTCACGTTCGCGAGCTTCACGCCTTTCAGCCTCCTCACGTTCGCGAGCTTCACGCCTTTCAGCCTCCTCACGTTCGCGAGCTTCACGCCTTTCAGCCTCCTCACGTTCGCGAGCTTCTCGCCTTTCAGCCTCCTCACGGCGTGCTTTAATATCCACCCAGGCCTCATCGACTTCCTCAGCCGACACTCCCTCATCCTTCATGATCTCAAGTATCGCTTGCTTTCGTTTCGCACGGCCTAAAGTAATGCCGAGTTCCTCACAAATTTCGATGAGTTCCTTCACTTTAAGGTTCTCCATCGTTCACACTAGCCTCTTGATGTTTGCCCCTGTTGACAATTTACTTGTCGTACCCACTATAAGCCTACTAGCACGACGCGCCAGCAATGTTTCACACTCCCGTGTTTACCCCCTCCGCATTAACTTCGGTTTCAAAGCACTTCGACTTTGCTTGAAACGATCAAAGCTCACTACAATGCTTCACACAGCCCTTCTCTAAACTACTACAACCTGAGCTAGAGTAGTCTGGTGAACTGAGGGGAAAACATCAGGCACTCACCGCATCGATGTCGCTGACGCCGGCCGATCCCGCAGCTGCCAACCACTGTTGCGAAAGACGGACCGATCCCGCCGAAGCCACCACTGTTGAGAAAGACGGGGACGCCAACACGGCCTCGAAGGCGCCACTGCTTTCAACTCCGCCGGGAAGGTCACCAGCCGTTTGGTAGCGTATGTATCTCAGCTCGCGACTGCTTCTGCGCCGAGCTGATAAGACGAGCGGACGAGACGACGGTGAGTTAAACAAGGTTTATGTACAGCATATTTACAGAGGCGTTACAATTTCGGCACTGGGGCCGACAGAGACTCGAAGAGCCGAGCTCTCCTCTCTAACACATAGGTCAGCCTTTCGCCTAAGACCGCTGACTCACACACATGTCGGCTCTCCGACACGGGGACTCCTCTCCTAGGACCTCCTCTCTCATAGGGCTGCCGATCGCGACGCGCCGCAGGGCTTCTTTTATTTACACCGGGTCCAACCAAAATGTCCAATCAGAAGCGCCGCTGGTCGTCAGGGCAGATTCCTCCAATGGCGCGCCGCGCCATGCGTCAGACCACCAGACACGAGGACGCCGGCTCGCTGTCACGTGCACCGCTGACTCAATGCACGGGGGCCAGAGACGCGCCGCGCGTGTTTACGCCGTTCGCGCCAGGCAGACTGCGGGCTGGCCTTGACCCAGATTGCCTTTTTCAGAGGCACGGACGTTTGACGAGGACTCGCTGGCATAACACCCTCATCCACGCGAAAACTGGCTTATGAAACAGTTATACGAAGTAAGCTTGAATATGCCTCATCTATTTGGAGCCCTCATCAAGCATACCTCATTAACACTTTAGAATCTATACAGCACCGTGCGGCCAGTTTAATCTCTTCTAGGTGCGGCCGTGATGAAAGCATCAGTGCCATAAAGTCATCATTGGGACTCGAGTCATTGTCGTTCCGTCGGAAGATTGCAAGGCTGTGCTTGTTCCACAGGCTTTACTATAACTTCCCACATTTTCACGGTAAACTCTTTATCCCGCCAAGCCGTACATCTCGTCGCCTTTTTAACTCGTGCAGCGTCCAGCGTTTGCACGGTTCTATGTCTTCTTTTAATCAATCTTTTTTGCCAACAGCCATTACAGAATGGAACACTTTGCCAGACTGTGTTGTCGTTGAGCTAAACCCTATTGCGTTTAAGCAGTTGCTCACTGATCATCTTACGCTGTTAAATTCTTTTACACTGTTCTTTCTTTTCGCCTTTATATGCCTGATTCAAATTGTAACATTTTTTATTTGTGCTTTTAAATAAGTCAGCATTTCTGTGTGTTATGTTTCAGTATTGTGATCCGATATGTTTTGTAACTCTTTACGTAACCTCCCCCCCCTTATGTAATACCCCGAGAGGGGCCTTTAAGGGACAAATAAATGATGATGGATGATGATGATGATGATGGTCACTTAAGTAACACCTCAGAGGTCAATGATTATTGGGTGGACAGCAAGGTATGTATGAGACAGGATTATGCAAATTGCAGAAATAGAAGTAATAAAGTTGTTGAGAAGATTTTGTTACCAGTACATTTACAGGCTTCATGCAGAATTTGGTTTCTAGCAGGGTGAATTTACTTTTGCTGATGCTTCTGATGGCATTATTGCAGTTCATAAGCGCTGGTTTTATGCCCTGCATGTGGAGATCTTGCTTTTTAAAGGTTCATGTACCGATTAAAAAGTATAGCAACAAGACACTTACATGCTTTCTTAAGGCTCAATCAGGCTCACCATAGAGGCAATTGGTGACATTTTAGTGAATTGTATGTGGGAGGTAGGTGTACATAACATCATAGTAATCTTGCAATGTTGTAGCTTTATTTGTGTAACGATTGAAGCTTCTTTTCCTGTTGAAAGTTTCTGCCAAGCAAACAAGTTCCAACAGCAGGATGGGCCCTTGGGTAAAGCAGGTGCTAAGAGTGAGCTTATTCACAACTCCTTCAAGAACACCCATTGTAGCAACTATTACTTATAGGGCAAAACTTCCATTGCACCAAGAAGGAAAGGGAGGACGGTGCAGGTGAACATTTCAGGAGGGTATCTTCTGGACATCATCCTTCTCTAGCCACAAGCTTGTATGGCCAATGTTTAGCAGACTCCTACTAACATATACTATGTATAAGTGTTGTTTCTTTATTGCAAGGTGACATGCCATATAGCTTTTGAGAGTTTCCTCACCACAAGTGTTTACATTAGCCTAAAAATATTTTTTCCAGGGTGTCCTTTTTTTGCCCTAAACAGTTGTCTCAAGCAACAATATGCACATTGTAACAGTCTAGCTGATGCCCACAAAAATGGCTCCAGCCATCACGATGTATACTCCACTCAAAATGTAAGGCACTGTAAAATCATAGTCTGGTGTGCGTGCGTAGGACCTTGAACATGTAAGCAGTGACCATTTCTCTAGTGTTCTCTGCACTGGCTCATGGTTGTCACACACCTGTTCAAGATTGTGCCAGAGAAGTTAGTTCTGCCAATGCTGTCTCAGAGGTAAGACTGTGTACACCCACAGGAACACCATGGTGGAGCAAGCAGAGCTTCATATCTAATGTAGTAATAAACTGGCAGCACCATGTTGATATAAACATTCTTGCATTATTTATTACAATAATTTATTGAGGCAGACATTGCACCAATAAGCCTAGCTGCGATCTCTTTTCGTTGTTGTCTACATAGTTTTCCCGTTGTTCACAGCACAGCAAGAAAAATTTCTTTACGGGAGCACGATATTTTAAGCTTGCATGACTCCAATGAAGCACTGTGCGAACAGTTATATTCAAAATTTCAGCACTTCGTGTCCCCTAAATGGTGAACGCGTTGTCACATTCAGCCAATGATCCTGCACGAGCTCTAGCATTCACTCTAAGGTCATTTTGCATCAACAATGCCACATACAATAGTTTACCAATGGTTGTTAATGGGCGAGAGGTAGTATAGCTTCAGGGAGGTAATTAGGCTAAGGGGGAAAATTCTAGATTCCTATGCACCACAGGAAAAATGAAAAAGCACAGGGAAAGAGCATCACTCGCAGCTGAACTGCAGAAAATATTTACATTGCACCACACATTCGCATCGTCTAGAATTTCCCCTAATAATGATATACCTACCAGCCCAGCAACAAGCACTTCTAAGGTAATGAAGGGCAGAATGACACTGACATAAGACAAGAAAAACAAGACGCGAGTTAACTGCCATCTATCTTTAGTTGTGCAGGTTGTCTACTAACATGGAAAATTCGGGGAATTTAGTCCTTGCTGGAAAAGTGGGGGAACCTTGGTAAAACCTGGCCAATTAATGGAAATGGCAGACCACAAAAATAGGCGTTACCCTTGATCAATAGTAAAAAACTCACTCCTTCGACTGCAACTACAGTGAAGAGATAGAAGAAGCCTGAAAGAAAGGCAGTGCATAGCTGTTTCTTCTTAGTGTACAAACAAAAGGACACACCGACCAAAATAACACAAAGTTTATTAACGTTTGGGCACCCGATATTGATCTGAATAACAACAATGAGAAAGGTACATCGTATTTAAGTATGACTAGGTGCGTGATGTAAGCACCAAAAGTACATAGTCAGCGTTTGTCACAGAACGAGCGCTAAAAATGAGCGCGCCGCCAAATTCTTGCGACAACGGGCGGGAGAAACGCCGTGAGGTCAAAAGAAAAAAAAAGAAAACAAACATCCAAGGCTCCCCGGGCGCGCGCTCTCCCCGCAGAAGCATGGCTTCGCAGACGAACCTCCTCACCCCACATCGGCGGCCGAGCAAGCACTCGATTTTTCCAGAAGGAACGGGGCGTATATGCCGGGTTGACTCATCTGTCGGGGACCGCCCCCGTACACCCTCGCACCTCTCCCCAGCCTTCGCTGCGTATCGGGCCGACGAAATGACGAGAACCGTCTGGAATGTCGCGCGCAAGGTATTAACCGAGCAGCCGAGATGAAAGATCAGGAGGAGACGGAAGTGAGCGCCAGAGCGCGTAGGGATTCTGCCGTGTAGTCGGCGAAGGTTTTGGTCCGTAGGGACGAAGCCGGAGATGAAGAGGATTTCCACCTGAGGGGTGAAGGCTTGGGCTACAGGCAAGAGCGTGTGTTTACCGCTATCGAGCGAAGACCCGTGGCAACAGCTGCGGGTGTGAAGCCGACGTGTTCCGGCGAAGAAGTTGAAGTTTGAAGAGTGGCCAATTGAAGACGGGAGGTTTCCTGGAAGAGAAACTTCGAGGGCTGCGGAACGACAACAACGCTGGACTTGGAGTGAGTGATTCTCGGAAGAGTATCATCTAGACTTTGGTTCCAAGAACTTTGGACTGAATAGGTTTTCTATCTCTCTAGTCTTTAAGTGTCTTGGTTGTTCAATGCATGCGACTGCATTGTAGTGCGTATTGTTGTCCGTGTCCGTTGTTTCAAGTGTGGCTGATTGTATTGTGTAGTACGTTGATTGATTGGTTTGATTGGTGACATATTGTATGCAACTATTGTGGAGTGTGCATTTTTGTGTATTGTTTTCGATCTGCCATTATTGAGAATATAATTTGTTTATCAACTCTCGGCTCTGACTTGTTCTTTGGGCCACAGCCGGCGTCCGCTGGCGCGCCAAAAAGCACCACTTCTAAATTGTCCACGCTTTCGTGGTGCGGTTCGGGGGGCCGATACTTCGGCCCTTGGAATTAGCCCGGCGATCGCCTCCCTAATTAACGGGACATGTGTGACAGCGTTCCATAAATCTTATTGAGGATATGTGCAGCTGTGTGCATGTGCAGGGATTCCAGGTGCCGGCTTGATTCAAGCTTGTTTTCTTCGACCAGAAAACGGTTCCTTGACCAATCAATTCGAAAGCCTGCATATTCCACGTGTTAGGCGAGGGCATTCGAGGACGCCCATAATTTGGTGACATCATATTCGCGTTGTTTAACTCTTTCGTTGAAATCATAGGTCTAATAGATTAACATGCTGTCACAATCGTGGCAGATTACAGTGTGAACAAGACTAGGAAAATTTCTGCTCGGCAGCTTCATATTCCCATTTACTAAAGCATTCCTTAGCTTCCATGTTCGTACATGCAGAATTTTGATGTATGTTCCTTCTACATATCACATAGCATATCTGACTTTCCAAGCACAGCATTTCTCACATTGGTAAATTTGTGCATATTTGTCGTGGCTACAATTTCGGCTTGGCTTGAAAGGCTTTTAATTGAGTGCTTAGGTTAAAACTGCCATCACGAGAGGTGTGCTGGGCTATGTCTTGCCTTTTATATTATTACTGCTATTATTATTATTGGCGATGCAGCTGCTAACGTCCTCAGCTATACACTTATTCCAGATGTTTCGAAGGTAGCACACTTTCTTCTCATTTCATTTTCTTGAGATGGTGTTATTAAATCCATAATTATTTTTAGCATTATGTCCACAGAAGAGCACGTAAACGAAGGTAGCACGAAGGTAACCAAAACATACAACTTATTTTTACAAAAAAAAAGTCTAATGGCTTTTACAGCTTGCCCTTGTTGTGCATATCATGGTCACTCCTCACAATGGTGTTCATGCTGTCTGAGACGCATCTGGACCGCAGCCAATCAATTTATGTGAGTGGACATGCGTCTTCACTTTCACATGTAAAGTCTGGTGTTCCCTAGGGATCAGTCCTGGGACCAGTTTTGTTTCTCATTTACATCAAGGATATTGGACATGGTTTATCATCTACTATCAGATTATGTACATACAACTACACCATTTACAGAAAAAACTGACAGCACCCAAGCTAAGGAGTCGTTACAGTCGTGCCTTAATAAACTCGCACTTTGGTGTCACCAGTGGCAAATGCAAATTAACACTTCAAAAACAAACGCCATGACATTTACAAGAGCACATAAAACAGAAATTAGTCAATATGAAATTCAAGCTGTCCCCCATTGAACAAGTATCCCTGTTTAAAATCTTGGAATTCATTTATTATCTTCTGACCTATCTCAGAATAAGCGCATCGATATCATAACTAATAAGGTGTCAAAAGCACTTGGATTTATTAAAAGAAACCTTTACTTGGTGAACTATATCACTAAAATGCTAGCGCACACTACACTTGTCCGCCCCGCCGCGGTAGTCTAGTGGCTAAGGTACTCAGCTGCTGACCCGCAGGTCGCGGGATCGAATCCCGGCTGCAGCGGCTGCATTTCCGATGGAGGGGAAAATGTAGTAGGCTCGTGTGTTCAAATTTGGGTGCACGTTAAAGAACTCCAGGTGGTCGAAATCTCTGGAGCCCTCCACTACGGCGTCTCTCATAATCAAACGGTGGTTTTGGGACGTTAAACCCCACATATCAATCAATGACTACACTTGTCCATTCAAAATAAAATATGCATCCATCATCTGGAACCCACATATATCATATCTCATCGATTAACTAGAATCAATACAAAACGAAGCAGCAGGCTTTTTCACCAAATAGTATTCTCGCAACTGCAGCACTATAGATATTACACGCTCACTTTCATTACCCCTTCTTGAAAAACGCAGACTGTCGTCACTGTTGTTGCATTTTCATACATTTTATCATAGCAGATCCTGCCTTCGTGAAACTTGCACAAACACACCTCATAATATTTCGAAACGCATTGATCACCAATTAAAGATACATCCTTTTTTTTTGCACGCACAGTTATGTATCAACACTGACTCAGTGCGCGGACATCGACTACGTTTGCGCTGACTGTTTTGTTAGTTTTGTGTGTGGTGCAGTCAGCGCTTCCTCTATATCGATGTGTGGCTGTCTGTATGATTGGATATTATTCCCTGCGAATGTGGTGATGCGTGAGCGCTAGCTGTTTCGGGCAAGCGGTAGTGTTGAATTACCTAACCTGCATCGATGTGATTATGCACGAGTAATGGTTGTGTGCGTGTTGTGTAGCGGTTTGTACGTTTGTATGATTGCAGTGCATGATGATACGTAAGTGTTGGCTGATTTGCGCAGACGTTACTTCTGATTAAGATGGTGCGAACTGACTCGCTTTACTGATTGCCGTCAAACGGGTACTTACTTGCTGCATGTGGTGACCTTTAAGAGCGACAAGGGCCGATTGCAGTCATTTAGCAAATGGCGGCATCATACTTGATCCGGATTAGATTGGACCGTGTAGCGGTGAGCAATACTGGTTTGACTCGAGATTGCAATCAACAAGATTGTCGCTGCGGCGCAGCACTGTACAGCCTAATCCAGATCGAGTTTGACTGAGATGCCTTGACCGCGATCGCTAGTGCCTGTGTGACACAGTATAATTATCCTATTGTTTGAAGAACTGGCACAGTTAGACCAAGTAGCATAGTGAAAAAACAAACTGTGACTGCGATATCTCCAGTTGGAGCTCACACGCAAGCCGTTGAGTTCATTACACATTTGTGGTCTCTACTTCATTGGCTGCTGGTTGCATCAGTTCATGACAGTGCAAGATAAGCAGTCCACTACACATAGAAAGTCACTGTGTCAAAATTATACAGCAAAGGTGCATCATATCTAGGTAAGTCTCTAGAATGATGGGACATTTGCAAGGAGCACATGTTCATGCTAGGTCTTGCAAACTAGCTTATTCCTCACGCTGTTGGCAAATTTGGTTGCTGGTGTTCTGCAGATATGAGCCACAGTAGGCCACACCATTATAAACATAGTGTATAACTGATGTGTCAAGTGGTTACCTGTAAATTTTTATCCATATAAGGAGCAGGTGCTTTGCCTTCCACGCAACTTTGGCATGCTTATTTTTCTTGACACCTAGATCTAAAGCTCGCCCTACTGTGAAGGTGTAGTTTGATATGTTTATGGCGCAATAATGCTCTGAACATCGTGGCACTTTCCACAGTGCACTGTGCAGCATATTTCAATCAGTGCATCTCCTTTTCATGATCTAGTAGTAATTTAACTGGAGCGAGAAACATATAGTCTTTCTGCTTTCTCCCACTTTTTAATGCAAATTATTTAATGAAAGATCAAATACATTAATGAAAGGATCGGGGCAGTGGAGGGCTTTGACACTTCGATGTCCGACTACCATATTGCAATTTTCCAGTGCGTCTGAAAGACCATTGCTTGGCATAGTTAGCCCATAATCAATCATATTGTTGCATCCATTGTCTTTGTAGCCTTTTGGTAATGAAAACATGTTCAGATGATCGACAACGGCTCGTCCATTAGTTTCTAAACATCACCCGATTGATACTATATGCCTAATGATTATAGCAGAGCATTAGAGTACTTGTCCAAAATATGCTGTCTATGGCTGCAGTGCTCCAAGCAAGTTATTTTCAGTTATTAAGTCCTGGGAGCACCTGATTACAGCATTATTGGGAGTCTGTTATCATGTGCATATCTTTTGTACTTGCATAAGTTTTTGTGCTTGCAGGCCCATGTAGAGCAGAGCAGTAAGAACCAATGTTGCTAGCCATCAAGAGCATAATAAAAGAATTTGACGTACCTCTCCCGCAGCCTTACATTGCAACTTGAAAATATGTGCACCTCCAACAAAACAGAAGTTTGTCTGGTTAGAGTACGTTGATGAGGTAGAAGTACTTGTAATCTTTAGATGCTCTAACATCTCCCGAGGGGACCTTGATGGCCTGAAACAAAATGCTTCCTTATCACGAAAACCAAGGCAAGGCTTTTCTTGATTGAGATTAAAAAAAGCTCTTTGCTAGTCTTTGGCAGTAAAGTTCAAATATACTTCTCCAACGCACAGGAAAGTAGACTGTTTTTCTAGGTCTTGAGCATTTTTTCTGACCTCGGCCAGTGTTATCGTAAGCGCTGTTTTTACACTTGATATAGCTTCTTTTTTATCCGTTCGTAAGAAACTTCTAATAGTAATACCTGAACATGTTATATGTCTCTAAATTCAAATAATTTTAAAATCAAGACCTTTGCAACTTGTTCAGATTTCCTTTGACGTGTCAGAATGGTGTCATAACATATAACTTCGCAGCAATGAATGGGATATTTCTCGTCTGACTGAATAGTTGCCATTTCAATTGCCATTATCAAACAAATTTCTCAAAAAACAAAGATTAAAAAACAAAGATTATCAAACACATCACAAATGATATATTGACAAAAGCCCTAACTTAGTAAACACAATAGTTGTTTAATTCAACTGTTGCATCTCATGAAGAGGATAACATATCATTCAGTAAAAGCATTGCTGGTGATCTCCATAGTGATAGAACAAATTTAATTGCAGTGATTAGTACGGAGGTTCTACTTCGTTGTGTGTACATACAGCAGCATATTTATCCTTTTCTTTATGCCTGTGCATTTCATTAATGACACTTGAAAAACTCAGAAGTATTGCTTGTCCTTTTCATATTTTCCTCCGACTTGCATTGTGCCCTATGCTGGGTGCCAAAATAGATTAACAGGTCACACCTCCGATTCACCACAAGGACGCTTCTTTTAAAACAGTTGTTGAAGATAGTAACATGAATCAGTTCTATACTGTAAAGCATATGAGCAATACTGGTTGTTTAAACGGGACGCTATACCATCGGTTACATTTACATGCCTTTTTCGTCTACATCTGTGCTTCTTAAAAAACCATGAGAGTCAATGCGAATTTTTTTATTTATTTATAAAGTAGGACGTAAAAAAAGTCTGCACCTCTCTTCTACCACATGAACAGAAGGAAGTGGAACAGCCCAGTGCTGCATGAGATCACAGGATTGATTCCCAGCCACAGCACTCACATTATAGTGGGTGCGATATGTACTAGTGCAATACACTTGAATAGAGAAGGAAAAATGAAGAGGAATGACTGGGGAGTTAACCAAGCTTTGGCTAAGTTGGCTACGATACACTTGGGGTGGGGAAAGGGAGTATGATAAAAAAGAAAGAGATAGGGGAAAAAAGAAGAGTAAGAACGAGTTCCATTGATAGTCAACTAATTTGGGTTTCAATTTGAGGTCAAAATAATTTGGCATTCACTTGCTACAATGCATCTCATCATCAGGTTATATTTTTGCAACACAAAACTGTAGAACTTGACTTTAATTCTCCTCTAAACTAGCATAAGTGCTCAGTGCTCTCATAGGTGCACAGTGCTTGCGAAACCCTGCTCCCAGGTTTGCTTGTTTGGAAGTCTGGTTCATCACATATTTTATGGCATTATTTAGCAGTGTGGTTTTAGGCCCTTCCTGATTGCTCTGTCCCTCTCCCCCTTTTCTTCCTTTTTTTTCAAAACTTTAAAATCCAGAAGACAGGTATACCGGTAAACATTTACAGCCAAGTAGTTTACACTGCATGAGAAAACGCTTGAAACGGTTTGTAATGTGTTGAAGTTGGCCCATATTCACGCATATTGCAAATCAACAACACGATTCCTTCATCTTCCTTATGGAAACTTATGTGCAGCAGTCATGCAGCTATACTGCGAGAGAAATAAATGTTCAAGACGAATAGAAATGTTGAATGAAAGTTACTGGCAGGAGAATGCAAAGTTTCCATTCCTTGAAAAAGTTGCTTGAGATTTACAGCTCACCTCAAGGATCAATACCGATTCTGTGCAATTAGAGGCAACTGCAGGTCCAAAAAAAGGTGAATCATAAATCCAATCGAGGGAGCAATTTAAACATTAATATCACTAAGCACTTTTACTAAATATCCTAATGAAGATTGCAGCAGAATACGCAGTTGCAGACATGTGCGCAAGTAGTAACAACGAAAACGCTCAGCTTAGAGGTTCAAGTCTGAATTCTAGCCATGGCAGCACATCTTTATGATGCAGGAAAAATAAAGAAATCACGAAAATGACCGGATCTTGGATGAAAAAGCCAGAACATTGTTTTATTAGCAGTTTTTAAAATGCTCGATTTGTGCAACTTTTCAATTATGTTCAAGAATTAGCTCGTCAATCTCTTGCTTGGAGTGCAGATTCATTTCGACCATTGTCACCCTTCTTCCTCTGAGGTCCCTGGAACCAAGTGCCCCTACCGGTAACAGACATGGCAAAATATCCCACCTCAGCCTTTATTCCTGTACAGTTCAACCAGCAGCCTATCTTCCCACTGCTAAATAAAAGCGGAGATGAGTAAGCTGTGCAAGCATGAACTTGGCTGCATGAATCTGAAACAGCACCCCAAAGCACAAGCTCTTGTAAGAAACCGTGATGTGTTTCACTTTGTTCTGACTATAGAGATTTAAGCAAAATTGGTTGAAAGACAAAAATATGAAAACAGGTGTGCTTTTTATTTCTGTAATGTGCATTGCAGTAAAGTGATTGTGAAAAGAGAACACTCGCATATGGAGCAGCTGAATGGGTGTCAGGCGTTCTTTGGCCGAAGGGGCAGTCACATTCAATGGACTTCTTGTGCAGCCCTGGCGATGCTATAAAAACAGCAAATGCTAGTGCCTTCATTCCAACTTCGATCACGAGTGAGCACTGTAACATACTGATCAAGCACCCCTTTTTACTTTACAGGAGACCTGAAATATAATTACTGTCCGAAGGATTTTCGACAAACGTGTGAAGCTGGTGTGGAACTCTAGCAACAGGTCATGCAGCCTTCGTTTGTTTTCGTCAGGAAGCGTGTGATTTATGTTGACGCCACGAAGAGGTGCTTCGGGATTGTTGGTTGCTTCGGAAGCAAAACACTCGGTCGCATTGGTTACTGGGTTGGAATGGGTGATGACAAAGAGTTTGTAGACAAGGAATAAATCACACCTTCTGAATACCACTTCTTGATGCCTAAAAACAAGCAAGGAGGCTGCTTGTACCTTCTTGAAGATTCATGATGTTTACATAGATGAATTACTCAATACACAAATACCACGCAGGCATCTTTTATATAACAATGATATGCCTACTGAGCCGTTATCAGAACTCCTAAAATCGTTGTTCCTCCAACATACCACCTACTCTTCCATCCTTTGTTCACGATATACTTTATTTCTTTTGAATAATAGATTAAGCTACTAATCAAACACAAACACTCTCTGATCAGGCCATCCTAGAAACATTAAATGCCTGCTTCTTGTTTATGAATATTGTGAGCATTATTTTTGCGTTACATCTTCTCATCTGTACATACTCATCATCACCACTCTAGTTTGGGTTGTGGGGCACATACTCGAGATAACAACGAAGTCTTGAGGGTCTTAAACCTTGTCTTACAATATACCTATCACTGAAGGAATTAAAGCAGTGAAGTCAGTCATAGCAAGCGAACGCATAAACTTGAAGGTTGCCTCTCGTTACTAAAACTAGTCCTCAAACTTAGTTATATAAAATTGTATTCATGCAACCTAATTTTGGAAAGAGTATGGGAACCCCTTATGCACCACCATTTTTATGGCACCATTAAAATTGAGAGCTCTTCAAGTAGTCTCTGGTAACAATTTCCACCAACATCTGTTACACAGATGACATATTCACTATATGTGAACATATTACAATAATATTATTTGGTGTTTAACGTCGCAAAACCACAATATGATTATAAGGGCTGTGAAATGGAGGGCTCTAGAAATTTTGGTCATCTGGTGTCCTGGCATCGGAATGTGCACGAGCCTCTAGCCTTCCAACTCGATCAAAATGTGGTCGCAGCAACCAGGATCAAATCTACCACCTTCAGGTCAGCAACTGCGCACCTAACTGCTACACCACTGTGGCATGTGAACATGGCATAAGTGCACTAAATGCATTCATTTGGGACAAGGTTCACCCTAGTACAAATTTACCATGCACCATCCTTTCAGGGAACGTACTTCCTAGATATGACGGTATCTACTGAAACATTGAAACGATATTAAGGTTATGCTCAACATATAGCGAGTAATAGGCAACAATACATAAAATACACAAGCCATCAGTCGTGACACTGCAAACGGAAAACATTGATCGGACATTCGAAGCGTTTAGGATAGGTCCGTAGTGAGAGCAATGACTACGCTCACCAGTTAAGCAACTCAAAGGAGACATTTGTTAAGAGAAATCAGTCGCACAACACTCTAAACAAGGTCTACAATGAATCTTGAAAATTATAAAATAAGCACTCCCTGAAGATGCCCCGTTGCACAGCCTAACCATCTTCTAGCTTTTACAATCAAATACCAAAATGCACATCCAAATTTTAATATCCTTCGTAAGCATAATCTAACATTAAAAAGCAATGAGTGCCTTGGAAAAGCGTTCCCAAAGTGCCAAAGGTCATGCATCATTGCAATAGGAACTTTAAGGACATGCTAGTGCATTCAAAAGTAAACTCCCATTTTTTTAACACCTAGTTCTCGTCTAAGATGCAAGATCTGCAAACACCCTAAAGATTGTACTAGCGTTAAAAGAACCATAAGTGATTATGTATATCATACTAAATGTAGTTTTAACTGCATAATTCAAACATGATCAACATGATCAAATGCTCATATTGTCATAAACAAGACAGCTCGTTATAGTTTGATTAAATGGGCATCGAGCAGAGACGGCAAATAAATTACCGAAAGTGGTGGTGTAGCATTTTATAACAGCAGGACATGTCATCGATTATCTTGAACCTTACATACTGTAGTTAGCTTTTCGGCAAAAAAAAATATTGCCACACGTTATACACAAGTTTAATACATCCCAGCCAACACGTATAAATGTTTCAAAGGGGGCTCTCGGATCAATTTGATATGGCACATACACAATGAATATCAGCGAAAATCAAGCCGTTCTTCTAAGAATTTGTAACGCTACTTATCCGCAATTTCACGTGGTGCATCCTCGAGGCAAGGATAATTCAGCAACACGTTTTCTCCCTTTCTAATGACCCCTCCCTCCCTCCTTTCTGTTTCATGGGCTTTAGACTCGGCCGATTCAGCATGTCAGCTCCTCCTTTTCATCTGCCTCTATTTTCAATGTGGCCTCTCCTCCATCGTTTACAGAAAATGCACTATGGTATACAAGGGCTGACTTCTAGCCTTGTTGGTTTGACTTATCTGAAATATTTTGTGGTCACTTGCTGAACATTGGCACCAGTGTACATGTGTTCCCTTCGTCTTAATAAATCCGCCCTACACAGTTCACATAAGGTCGGTGGTTGCAGCCTTGAACAAGTATGCATGTGGAAGCAGTGGGTGAAGTGACAGCCAGCATTCAAAAATTTTTCATCTCTTCGAGCTTTCGTCTTCGCCTCAACTTCTGTCTTCTTTTATTTCATAACATTAAACTTCCGAATAAATAATAATAAAAGATGCTATTGCTTTGTATACCCATTGTTACAATAGCTCATTTTTTGTGTAGATTTTAATATATCTTCTATGTGCACAATGAGCTTGGTTTCTTATGTGCACTAAAAGTATACTACAAAGCAGAGCGATCATTTGATTCAGTTAATGAAGCAACGATCCCTCTTCATTCTTTATTTTCTACCTTCTTGCCTGGTCTACAGACTATGTACTATATTAAATTGAAATTATGAAGGAAACAAAAAGATCCTTATTTTCACATTATAGCATGAAAATTAGGATATTTAGTAAGTGTGTCTCTTCATTTTATTACCAGCATTTCAAGTGCCCGAGGAAAGACTGCTGGCAAACCAAGGAAGTGTTCCTTCCTAAGCAAAAGTGCAAAACATCCCCCCTTCTCAGACGCTTAAATTGTAATTTTTCAGTGGTTAATTATTTCAAATAGTTCAACAATTTGAAAATTAGACCAAATGTTACATATATCACGCTAATTTGTTATGCGAGACAAGAAGACGGCAGAGTGGATTAGAGAATAAACGAAGGTTAAGGATATCATAGTTGAAATCAAGAAAAGGAAATGGACATGGATCGGTCTTGAAGCGCGTAGACAGGATAACTGCTGGTCATTAAGGGTAATTAACTGGATTTCCAGAGAAGGCAAGCAGGTTAAAGGGAAACAGAAGGTTAGGTGGACAGATGAGATTAAGAAGTTTGTGGGTATAAATTGGCAGCTGCAGGCACAGGACAGAGTTAACTGGCGGAACATGGGAGAGAGGCCTTTGTCCTGCAGTGGACGTAGCCAGGCTGATGACGATGATGATGGTGAATTTGTTAAGCGGCACTGAGCAGTTTTTCGGCTGTCACTCGGCATCGTCAGTGCAGCCGATTTGAACTCGTCGAGACGCTTCCGCTGCAGATCGGACACAGTATAAGAGCGACACGTGAACATATAACCAGCAACGTGTTTAGGTTACACGCATATTAAGCGGACATCATGAGTACACGTAGCGCCACAAGAGAAACCCAACAACGCGTATTGCGTTGTAGTGCCGCACTGAAAGCTCGGTAAACATTAAAAGTCCTTCTTTTATTGGAAAGACGTGTATTAGCCTCTACAATAATTTCAACAGGCTGCAGTACAAACTGAGCAACTTGCGCAGTGAGAACACTTTCGAATTGTGGTACTTTTACCAAGAAACTGTTTTACAATCTTTGCCACGACATTTATGGTGCAAAAGCGTATTTATCAAGAGATTAGTTAGAGTTTTACAACTTACCTGTCGTTGACAGAAAATTCACTATCAAGCTGAGAACATTTGTCTTCTGTACTGCAGTCAATGAAGAGCAGATTTATCTCAAGAACGAATGCTTGCGGCAAACAAACACGTAGCTCAAACTTGTGTTGGTTCACTGACACAACCGAAAGCCGCAATGACACTTTACTTTACTCAGGAGGTAACAAGAAAGACCCAGTAAAGACAACGTAAGCCAAGGTTGTTGCGAGCCAAATTCACCGCTGCTGTAGCTTCTCACTTGTCACCATTTCAAAAACCCCAGCGACAGTATTGTTGTTGTTGTTGTTCACCTATTGTTAGTAACGCACACCCACTATGGGGGATCGGCATGGCTTGCTTGCTTGATCCTTACATTTGTGGCTCTCACCCACTAAGGGGGATTGGCCAAGAAGCCGGTGGTTATTGCAAGTCAATACCTTTAGGTTTTCCAGGCTAGATGAATATGATTACTTTGTTTTGACTGTGAAATTATTTTGGCACAATGTAGTATACAAGCTATTTACAAAGGTAATTGCTAGCAGAGTAAAGAAAACATTAGAATTCAATCAACCAAAGGAACAAGCAGGATTTAGAACAGGCTACTCAACAATTGACCACATTCATACTATCAATCAGGTAATAGAGAAATGCTCAGAGTATAACCAACCACTATACATAGCCTTCATAGATTACGAGAAGGCGTTTGATTCAGTAGAAATATCAGCCGTCATGCAGACACTGCGGAATCAGGGCGTAGATGAAATATATATAAACATTCTGGAAGAAATCTACAGGGGATCAACTGCTACCATAGTGCTTCATAAAAAAAGCAACAGAATACCAATAAAGAAGGGCGTAAGGCAGGGGGACACAATCTCCCCAATGCTATTCACTGCGTGCTTACAGGACCTTTTTAGAAGCCTAGAATGGGAACAGTTAGGGATAAGAGTTAATGGAAAGTACCTCAGTAACCTGCGGGGTAGGGGGAGACAGAAGGTTAGGTGGGCAGATGAGATTAAGAAGTTTGCGGGTATAAATTGGCAACAGCAAGCACAGGACCGGGTTAACTGGCGGAACATGGGAGAGGCCTTTGTCCTGCAGTGGACTTAGACAGGCTGATGATGATGATGAAAAAAAAGGAAAAGAAGGGAAATAATAGAATTTGTTGAATATCTGAGGTGTAATCATTATATGACATTCTTCTGAAGGTTAAATCATTACGGTTTATTAGCTAATTAATAACTGTTAGATTGGCTAGTAGAAATCGAAAGCTGCATGATCAATGGCTCAGGAAGGTAATCCTCTTGTGTTACATAGAAATTCGCAGAGAGCCCCACACATGTTCCTCTTGCTGTGTCCTAATAGAGC
The DNA here is from genome assembly GCA_013436015.1 of Rhipicephalus annulatus. NCBI lineage: Eukaryota > Metazoa > Arthropoda > Arachnida > Ixodida > Ixodidae > Rhipicephalus > Rhipicephalus annulatus. The sequence goes on from WOVY01009449.1 coordinate 109,259, forward strand.
GGCCCCAAAAGTCAAAATATTAGGAGTAGTAAGTGATATTCCTAGTTTTTCGAATAAAATTTCGAAACAATTCTTTCTTTGATTTTTGAAATGGTGACAAGTGAGAAGCTATAGCAGCGATGACCAACAATTCGTGTTTAATGCTTTTTCGTCTTTAGCTTTTCATTTTGAATGTTTGGCGAAACTCACTTTTTCAGGCACTTGAATTCAATAGTCATCATCACCAAGCCCGCTTAAATTGAATGTGGAACTTCACGGCACCCAAAAATGTACTTTTACATATAATTTGCTGAGGACTTGCAAGGCTCCCACAATATGGAGCAGAGTCACAGTCACGCGTAAGCTCAGCGTTGCCTTGAAACACCTGTACGCGATACCTTAGCATAAGAGATAAATTATGACACAGAGGAAATAGGCCAAACCATAACTACTCTGATTTCTGAAACACAAGGCAAGAAGTATGCAAACTCAACCAATCCCCCCCCCCCCCCAAAAAAATACAACCAAAAAAAGCTACCCACTCAAGATATAAAACTGAATTTGCCGAGCTAAATTAGGTGATTTACAAAAGAAAATTGGCGACATAAGGATTTATAGCACCAAAGAAATACATTGAGAATTGAAAGAACAGACAGAGCGTGACAACACGAAGCTGCTAACGAATGCACACTCTAAAAGTAGGGTAATGTTATAGGCAGTTTCAGCAACATAGTAAAAGTTCCAGAAGACTCTACTACATATGAGCTCTACAGCTCAAAAATAAGTCATCTAACAGCCAAGGAAGCCAGCATTCAACACAACACTTGAGTTCTAAGAGTAAATAAAAATGAAGAAAGAAAGAAAGAAAACGATAATCATAAGCCTAAGCATGAATGAATCCGGTTGAGTATCCTACCCTGAGAGAATGAAAGGAAAAGGGAATGGAATAGAGCCCTACAAAACATGACCCACAAAAATAATCCAGTGAAATTGTTGACTTGATCAAAGATGAAGAAGATCTCCTGTTTAATAAGCATGTGACACTTTACGCACAATGGTCTATGTACTGGAGAATCGAATGCGCTAGCAAATTGTAAAACATGAATACCACACAAATACACCAAAAAGGAGACATGAAAGAGTTAAAGAATTATAGACAGATCAACAGATGTCCTACTGCAGATCATAGCCAGGCATCATCAAACTGAAAAATCCGCGAAACAGAACCCATTCATTTACTTGGCTTGATAGACTACAATAAGGCATTCGACTCGGTAGAGATACCAGCAGTTTTAGAGCAGGTAGTGCGTAATGCATACATGGCCATAAGTCAGCCAACATCTACACAGAGTCCACAATAGAGCAGAAAAATTTAATTTGTGAAGTGGATCTGGCAACGAGACAAAATTAGAGCAATATTTACAGCATGCTTAGCAGAAATATTTGAGCCACCATGTTGATAATAAACAGGAATAAAGATTGACAGAGAAGATCTCGTACTTACTCTTTGCACATGATAACGTGCTTTTCAGCAGTGATGCCAACGAACTACAAAAACTAAGGGTCTAAACGGAGAAAGTGCTCAAGTAATAAGTAAAAGACAAAGATAAAATATTTGGAGACCAAAGAAGAGAGCGAGAGTTTGCAAGTGACAACAGAACACTAAAATCCTTACAATATGTATATTTAAGTCAGATATTCACAGGACGCTATACTTAAGAAAAGTAAATTCAGAAGAGAGTAGGGATAGGCTGGATCATTAACGGCAGACAAGCTTAAATCGTGACAGACAAATAACAACTGTCCCTAGAGTGGAAAGTGGTGAACTTTTGTATGCTGCCAAAATTAACACCAGCAGTAGAAACTTGAATGATAGTAAAAAAAAAAAGGCCAGAACAATCTCAAAACTATGGAACATATGATGAAACACAAAATGGTTGGCACAACATAGAGATACTAAACAAGCAGATCTAAATTGAGAATAAACAGGTCTAGATGAAAATCTAGCTGACATATAAAAAAGGAAAAAGGAGGACCTTGGCAGCTCAAGCAATGTGAGGAAGAGAAAAATAACCAGTTAGAAAGATTCAGTGGCTACCAAAACACGAGAAAAATAGCCAAGAGAGACAGAAATGACAGAGGCAGAGATGAGTTCATCAGATGATGAACAGAAAAATTTGCATGCATAAAATGGAATAAACTTGCACAGGGTTGGGCGAATCGGAGGTAACTGTGGGAAGCCTTTTAATAGCATTGGTCCTAAAGGCTGATATACGAGAAGAGTATGTGACATCGAGCTATTGCACATCGCAGGTTGGTTTAATACCGAAAGGTTAATCAACTCGCATCAAGAGTGCTACAGTTTACGTATTGTAGTTGTACTGCGGACAGCTTTTTGACAGGTTTCTAGCAACATAGAAACATCTCTGGACCACCTAGCAGAACGATGTAGAGCCACGTCCACGACTGTGTATAGCGATACCTTGCGGCAGTTGCAGGCTGTGACATGGCGTGCACAAAATCACACACGACCTACTAGACATGCTGACCTGCTTTGCATGAGTTTGACAATGTTGAAAGGTGCGCCTGTTTAACTGAAGATGCAAGCTCCCTCAGGGTGCTTTCAGTACGTTGATTCCAAAATATAGCACATGCCCGAAGAGGCACATGCCTAGTCAGGTATGACACTCTTGGCATTGCCAAACTTCCTCAGTGCCAGCCACTCCAGGTCCTAACTAATGCACAGGGCATGAAGGAGGTAAAAACGTAAGTGCGCTTGCCACCACAGTTTGGATTTTACAATTTTACATACTCCCTAACACGACCAAATGAAGGCACGACTCCCCCAAAGGCCAGGATCCACAAGAAGTGGGTGCCCTTCTAGGGAAATGCACGCCTTCATTTGGTCATGTTAAGCAAGTATGTAAAATCGTAAACTATGGCAGCAGGCGTGCTTTTTTTTTTTTTTGCTCTCTTTGTGCGGTTTAGCTTGCACCGGGAGTGGCTGGCACTGAAGAAGTTTCACGATTCCAGGCAATCAGCAGCCCACATCACAGAGGCAAAGTGGAACTTGAAGCGAAGAAATGCTCGTTGTTTCATGTTATAAAATGGAAAGTTGGGCGAGTTGGCATGAAGACATTCTTGGTAGCATTTTAGCTCCACTCTAGCTCAGGCTATTCTAAAATTGTAAAAAATGGAATCGCTGAGTCCTGTCTAAGCAGTGCCTTGTCAAAGTCATGCATTCACACCATAAATTTGGCATTTTTACGCTAAATGGTCTGTCTAAAAATGGCTGCATGCCCAGAAAATTTCGTGAGCAGAGCTGTCGAAAAGATTAAGGTTTAATAGAGTGGTCCAGAGCATGAGTCCACAAGAAAAGACACACAAAGAAAATGCTTTGCTGTTTTACCTTATGTTCGTCGGTTTTTACATGAGCTCAAGCGTATAGCCATTCGTTTTGGTCTAGACATTGTTTTTAGAGGACCTAATAAAGTTCTATGCATTTGTTGTAAGGTGGACGAAAAATTTGACAAAGCTAAGAAAAAATGTGTTTCCCTTACAAAAGAATGACGAAAATCTGTGAGGTGCAGGATAGGGTTAGTTTATTTATTGCCTCTAACTTGCGGTTGTGTATATATGATTGATATGCGGGGTTTAACGTCCCAAAACCACCATATGATTACGAGAGACGCAAGGTTGTGTATGTATAAGTCAAAGTGGCCGGAGCATTAACACTCGCCCTAGTGAACATTTCAAATCTTTGAAAAATAGCATTCACTCGCACCTAGCCGAGTATTGCAGCAGCTGCTAATGTTATCCTGTTTGGTGCGACAGGATCACTTTGTTTAATCACACGGACAAGTTAACTCGGGAATTAGTAGAAGCGTTTCATATCAGAAGGTGTGCTGATAAATGGGTAAGCAGCCCATCCATTGCACTAGCTGACAAGGAATTCACCTTTTTGAGCCATACTTGACTTCCACATTCTGCTGCACATTGTAGATACCACTAATGTAAAAAATTAGTGTCATGGTCTTTTATCGTTCTTTTTTTGCTTTTCGTTTTCACATGCGCTCTTGAGCTACCCTGAGATATATATTTCGTGAATTTTTTTCTACAAACTGAGTTGCGAGTTCGCGCTTGTTTGTCTCCTAGCCTTCAGTTTTGCCGTCCATTGTGTGCGCCCTGAAATGTTACCAAGAATATGGTTGTTTCATACCCAAGAAGCCCGCTCGCACAACCCGGAAAGGCCTCACTGGGCAGCGAAATGTCACGTTGCAGAAAATATACGCTGTGTACTCCTCAACGGCCTAAAATTTAGCCATGAACCTTCTTTGCTGGCTCATTGTCTATTGGCATATAAACCAACGAGTTGCCGGGAAAGCCGATGTCAGTTAGGGACTGTTGCTTGCAAGAGGGTGTGGAAGCTCTAGCCAGAATTCGGGGAAATCCTATTTCATGTCAGAAGGGTCCTATGGCAGGCATTGTGTCACTCTTCAAGTGCAATAATTTGTGTCTATTTCAAGTGGATAAAGCCAGTGGGTTCATGGCAATGGATATAGCTTCATACAAGTTCAAGGCAGGAAAAACAGTCTAATTCATCAAGTTGAAAGCCAACAAAACAAGAGTTTCAAGAAGCAAGGTAGTGACTCCAAATACAACTTAAAACTTGCAAAACTAGAATGGTCTATTGCCAGCTAGCAAAAAAACACCTTTACTGGGTTCTTTACGGCAAAGATGCATAAGCTGGATGTTTCATTCTGAATGACTGTGAGTGAATAAGGTATCTGGCAGAATGTGATTAGTCAGTTTTTAATAAAGCAGCTAAACTCGGTCGTCATGAAATAACCGCTTTAAACTGAGAATTTCTCCAGCATAACCCACTTTCTTCAACCGAATCTTTCTGTAGGGTACTTGTTGTCGTTTATTGTTGAGGACCATTGTCAACAATGTTTAAGCAGGCTTTGGCAGACTGTGGAAAGGATTGGTGTTTGCACAGGAGTTGCCGACTTGTGGCTCTTCACAGTTATTAGCTTAGCACATTACCTTGCAATGTTGTCCTGCCTGTTGGCTTCATTTGCCCAGGTGTGCAAAAGAAATGCTTCGATACAAGTTGGCGGAATCCAAAACTGTGAAAATGGCCATAACTAAACAATGCCTAGAGTCTGGGCACGTGAAGATCGTGCTTCCATGTTATGCAGAAAGCTTTTCAAAACCAATTGGATTGGTTGTCTGTGGGCTGTTTCCCTCACAAGCTCCTTATCGCTGTAGCTGAGCCCCTCTTCAAGGATATATAGGGAGACCAACATGGTACCGGGGTAAAATAAGAGCGGAAAACATTGAGACTCAAGGTCGTACTGCATATGCACTGAGCTGCACACAACTTAAGAATGGTTGCAAACAGACATGGTAGTACCAGAAATACAAGAAACGCGAAAAATGTAGGGGACCCTATATATACAGGTTCACATTTAGGAGTTGAACGCGATATCCGTCTTCTGTTCCTAGAAGATGTAGATGTAGATCCTAAACTCGTGGATCACACCCACTCTGGTGATCGACCAAGAATCTAGTAGCTTATCAAAAAAAAAAAAAACGAATGTATATAAATAATACTAGTGAAATGAAAATTAACAGATATATTGTTTTTTGTAAATTATTTTTGGGAAAAAAATTTGATGAAATAGTTCCTACTGACTGAGCAATAAATAATAGATATCAAATAAAACTTTTCAATAGCCTACATGAGTTAACTGAGAACCTTTTAGTATTGAGGTCATTAAGTAAATCTCTTAGACTGTACAATGAAATCTTGCACAGCCGTGCACACTTTCCCGTTGCTGTGCCCTAGGGTGTGTGCACCTAAGGATAGTAAATTTGACGTTGTCAAAGTTAAACCAAGGATTTGTATTGGTATTTCTAGTGATACCTTTCTAAATGTTGAAATCTTTCCACAAGAGATGAAAAAATGCTCCACAGTTTCCTTTTCTCCACAAAAAGAACAAAGTGGAGAGGGAGTCAAGCCTGCTCTAAACAAATAAAAATTTAATGGAGGAATACGACAGCAAAATTGAGTGATTAAAACTTCCAGCCATCGGTTATGACATGAGGAAGTTTTCCAGGGTGTCATTATATGGTTGAAATCCAGAGAATTTTTAAAGATGGTGCAGAGAATTCTCCCATCATCATTTGCCTCCGAAATCTAGAAGCTACTATAAAGACTGTTGTAGGGGTAATATTGATAGCTGGTCTGTCTAACGTTACTTTCGCTAGTGCATCAGTTGTTTCAACTAAAGTTATGCCGCAATGCCCCGACACCCACACTAATCGCACCTGGGTTAAGTGATTCTGTACTAGGGAGTTGAATTCGCCTAATGCTTTCGAAGTTGCCATGAGCGCAATGCAGACCGACAAGGAGTCTCTTACTATTACGGTGGATTTCATTGATATTGGCAGTTTTCAAAGGGCCAATACTACGGCTAAAAATTCTGCAATAAAGATAGGTGTACTTCAAATACTTAGGGCATGACACCTTTTCGAATTTGTTGTGCACCCACAGCGTCGCCTTAAAGGGACAGGCTCATGCAGTAGCCCGCGTGTGCCATTTGTAACGAGTAACTGGCTTTAAACCACGAACTCATAATGATAATCGCATGTTCTCGAGCCTGATTGCAATGAATGCTTGTACCATAAAGTTTCCTAAAATTAACTAGAATTGACTCTGGCGCTGTGATATTTGAGCGAACATGGCAATGATGGGTAGTACAAGGATTCACCTCGCACGTGTGGGTGACGAACCGTGCTTGTGGCTTCGTTAAAGCCAAGCGTCTAGTTCCCTTCACCAATGACCCATGTATGAGCTATGGGAGATGTATTCTTTCAAACGGCTATTCATTTTCGACATTCTGTTCAATTTCACACTTCAACCATTTTTCAAACAGTTTCGCAGCCCTTGTGGGACTGAATTTCGTAACTACGGATTGTACTATACTCTTTCACTTGCAAGCATTTGAACGAAAAGGCTAGCGCTTGTGGACACGGACAGCCAGAAAGCTCACGGACACGCAGGCGGAAGTGTTGCAATTGCTTTAGGTCGCTTCGCCAGAACCCCTGCTAAGCTGTGTGGTGAAATTCACGGGACATTCTTTCATAGATCAGAACGGACTCCTAAACAGCCTCTGAATATACGAAAAACGAGCACGTCACTCTCCTGGCGTTTCCGGACCCTTCGTGACGAGAGAAGTGGTATTCACGTGACGTATATACGGTAAAAAACTGTCAATTAGTCCATATAGGATGAATGGCAGATGCAGATTATCTCCTCGTTCCTTTACCGCCGAATCACCGAGACGTTCTTCCTTGTCTCACATCAACGTCGCAGTAGAAATTTACACACGACAGGAGATGCAGTAGGAACACAACAACCTGATTTCGTACACTGCTGCTTGCAACTGCCACAGCCCAGACAACACAAACACAACCTCAGGACGTCCTCAGTATGCCTTCGTGAGGACGGGACGCCCTCAGAATATCCTCTTATGGTACCAGAGTGGAACTAATCCCGTCCCTTTGTTCATACACATAACAACCTCAGCACATCCTCAAAACAACACTTCGGTACTTTTTCAGTATCTTTTCAGAACAACGATAGCGTGGTCGGTTCGGTACTGTGGGCAGTGATACTATTTAGGATTTACTTCTTTTCATGATATTTCTATACATCAAAAGAAAAAACACCTGCGACGTCTCGAGTATATATACTGTATCAATCAACAGAGAGGTGACAGTGCTGGAGTATTACAAAAAGCAAAACTAAGCTTGTTGACTGAAATTTATTTAACAGTAATTAATCACAACTGACAGCTTTGTCAGGCATTCGAGTCCACGTATAGTCTGAAAAAAGACAAGCAGTATCAAGGCATTCAACAAAGCTCAATCGACTACGTTTGTAATCTTCCTCGAAAGTTTGACAGAATGTCATCATCATGCGTATCGCGCCCATTGCATTCACTAGTGTTTCGGTATCAGTACACTCGACAGTCTATCAGTACACTCGATATGGACGTTGTCTTGACTTGCCCGAGGTCCGGTCATGTGTCAGATGCAGAAGTCGATCCTTTCACGTTGGGACCAGGCTGCTTCGAAGCACAATTGATCGCGATTGGCCTGTGTTCCGGGCTGCTTCGAACCACACCTCGCCGCGGTCGGCTGGCTACAATGCATCCATGATCAGTCTGAACGTTGAGCAGCCCAGTGCACCCATCAACACGGCAATTTACCTCCCGCCATCACCTACGACTTACACTCTTACACATATCTCACTTTTAACCATGCACACAAACAACAAAGGACACGAACTTTCACTAGTACACTGCACCTTCCCTGACAGGGCCGCCGCTGCCATTTTGACGGTCAGTTGACTTGGAATGGCTTGGCTAGTTGACTATCCAGAATGGCACCCCTTGGTCAATGGTTGCCAGTTGCTAGTTTGTTATTGCGTGCTAGAGCGGCTATCACATTTAAGAACACACTATTTTATTTATTTTTTTTTATTTATTTACAAAATACTGTCAACCCTCCTTGAGGGTTATTACAGGAGTGGAAAGGATACAAACATTATACAAGCAAGGCAATATAGTGGCAATACAAGAAGAGTACATAAGAAACGCGCGATCATGATAATAAGTAATGTATACATCATACAGGCATAGTTGCCTTGAACCAAATGATGAAGAAAATAAAATAAAATGTTAGAGTGTGGATGCTTTCTCCCGAACGCAATTAGGTTAACACCTGGAACTTGGGAGCACAGACATGAGTTTTTCAATGCTTTCTAGAAATTTTTGAAGTGTTGGCTGTGCTACAGTATCTGGATCAAGCGCATTCCATTCTCTTATTACGCGAGGGAAAAATGAAAACCTGAAGGTATTGTTACTGCAGAAATATTCTTTGAAGATAAGGTCGTGTTTTTGGCGCACTTTCCCTTTTTCTTTTATAGTAGTGAAGACGGAGGCATTAGTTTTAAAGTGGCCGTGCAACAGTTGATAAAAGAACTTCAACCGATGTATTTTTGCTCTATCGCGGAGCGTAGGTAGCTCTGCTCGGAGCAGAAGCTCGGAAGGGGAATCCGTTCGCCTATAGCGGTTAAAGATAAATCTTACCGCCTTGCGCTGTACGCTCTCGAGCAAAGCTATGTCAGTATTTGTTGAAGGAAACCACACTATATTCGCATATTCTAGCATAGGTCTTATAAAGGAAATGTAAGATAAGCGCTTGGTATCTGTGGTAGCGTAGCGTAGGGTCCGTTTTAGAAAAATCAACTTGTTTATTGCCTTTTTCGTCACCTGATGTATATGCGCAGTCCATTTGAGGTCAGATGATATTAGAAGCCCTAAATATTTATACTGAGTTGCTGTGCGAAGGGTGACACCATTTAGTGAGTATGGAAATAATAGTTTGTTTTTCTTTCTGCTTATGTTCATCACGACCGTTTTTTCGGAATTAATAACCATCTGCCAATCATGGCACCACTGGGCTACGTTGTTTAGGGAATCGTTAAGGGCAACCTGATCGTCAATGTGTTTGATTTCACTGTAAATCATGCAGTCATCTGCAAACAGTCTAATTTTAACGTTTACTGATTCAACAATGTCATCTATGAATAACAGGAACAAGAGCGGAGCGAGAACAGATCCCTGCGGAACGCCCGAAAGAACTTTAACAGTGTCAGAATTTTGTCCATTATAGTGCACAAACTGGTAGCGGTCTGAAAGGTAATCACTAATCCATTCAACTATTGGACCATTGCCTAGTTTGTCTATGAGTTTAGTGATGAGTTTAGAGTGGGACACGCGGTCGAAGGCCTTAGAGAAATCTAAAAAAATTACATCGATTTGTGATTGTTCGTTTATTGCCAGCCCGAAGTCATGTATAGCCTCTGCAAGTTGAGTGACAGTAGATAGCCCACTTCTGAACCCATGCTGAGAAAGAGAGATGAGGTTGTTTTCTTCTACATGTTTGGTTAATAACTTTAAGATAATGTGCTCGAGAATTTTGCAACTAGTGCAAGTTAAAGAAATTGGCCGGTAGTTCGTTGGGATAGAAGTATCACCAGATTTGTGCACTGGCACAACTTTCGCGATTTTCCACTCCGCCGGAAGACGGCAGTCGCTAATTGACTTTGTAAATATGAGATGGAGGTACTTGCTAATGGGTTCAGCATAGCGTTTAAGGAAGGTGTTTGGTATTTCGTCTGGGCCACTACTTTTCTTTTCATCAAGGTCTAATAGCAGTGAAAGAATGCCAGGTACTGTCATATTTAACGACGGAAGTGATCTGCCTTGGTCATCGTGACGGGAACCCGGTGTAATCTTTCGGAGGTTATCAGTGCTAAAAACAGAGTGAAAGTAAGAATTGAAATTATTCGCCTTTTTCTTGCCCTCTTCAGCTGGAAACACCGATAATGTCGACCGTTTTACGCTTATGTAGCGCCAGAATTTATCGGGTGCGCTTTTAATAAACTTTTGTAGGGTGTGTCCATAAAAATGCCGTTTTGCGTCTCGTATCTTTCCTTTTAAGGTCGATGTCAGCGTTGCTATTTGTGAGTTAGCACTTCCTAGCGTTTTTTTTGCCTTCCTTACACGCTTGATTTTGCGCTTAAGGTTCAAATGTACATTTCGCAATACCAGGTTCGATACCTAAGCCAATTGATTACGCGTGTCTCATGAGGCGGGACGCATAATCTGAAAATTTTCTGCCAAAAAGAAACAAATGAGGCCAAAATATACAATAACTTTATTACTATGAAATAAACGTGCGGAGAAAGTTTTAACGTATGAAATGCATATACTTGGTGCGCATAGGTCTTGAAGAATTATATATGTGTGCTCAGTGCAATGATTCCGTCATCCCCAAAAGGTCTTTGACAGGACCTTTTGCGGATCAATTGTTGTCCTCAGAAAGCACTCGAATAGACGTTTGAACCGGCGGTAGTGCATTGGTTTTGTCATCTCCAAAACGTCCTTAAAATTAGTGTTTCGGGATAAATTGTTGTCCTCGGAAAGCACTGGAAAAGATGTCTCCGGGTCAAACCAGCTTGTGTCGTCCTCAGTAAGTACCAAGGCTAATGAGAACTGTGCGAAGACGATTGTACCATATGAGGACGGCCTCAGGACATCGAGTGTTGTCTGGGAGGTTATCGGTGTCGCTCGAAGAAGCACCTCCGCGAATAAAGCACTTAAGGAGAACGCATGCGTAACAGACGACATGGCGATGCGTGTCGTTCGATGCCAAGTGCGATAGGCGCGCGGCGGTCTCGCGTTGAGTAGCCTCAAAGCGATTTTCAATCGTGCTTCGATCCAGCCAGTAATACGAAATACTGAAGATCTACGCACACTCTGTGTCGATTACGCTGCATTTTGGGACTTTCATATTAACCCTTTATTTATACACGCCAAGTAAATGACATTTTTGCAAAACAAAAACTAAAGATTATGTTTTAGTATTTTACGTGTTCTGTTAAAAATTAGTTGATGCGTTGTTTTTGTTGTGTTATATCTGCAAAACAGGGCTGGCTAAAACGAGTTGAAGAAGCAGCATAGCTGTATTGTCATAAATGGTAGTTGTCTTCAAGTTTTAAAACTCCTTAGTAGCCTACCGAAAGTGTTAATAGGAGCAACGAATACGTAGAAAATTAGGTGCACCGCTTTACATTTCAAGGACGAGCTTTGAAGAATGTTTTTAGAATTATTTATTGGGCCTATTATTCACATTTCAAATCAAACCCAAGATTGAGCACAGACTGTGCGACACAGTTTACAAACTATGCCATATCTGGCTGTTAACTGAAGAGCTATTGACCTTCTAGTTCGAGTGAATTAGCTACTCTATGTTGCAACTGAACACATGAAAAGTGATGCTGGGAGGAATACGACGCGAAGTTGTCGAGCCCACGTGTGTTGAATGCGCAAAAAAAAAGAATTATTTCAATATGTAGTTCAATTTGATATCAAACTTTTAAAGAACTAACCACATTTTTCGACGCGAATTTCCTTGAGCAAGTTGGCTTCACAGCAGTGCTCAGCCTATTATTACTCCGGGTATTTTTCTTTACTTTTAAAATTTTACCGTAGCTAACCTTTGGGAGTGCGGTTTGTACGCTGGAGTGTGTTATACACTTGAATATACGGTATTGATGCAAACAGGCCTCAGCTTCCTAATGCGTAGCTCCGCGTACTCCTCCAGCGCCGGATCCTCTATAGCAGGTCGCAACCTAAGTATGAATACAAGATCCACCCACAAAGTCGTATACTATAGCCGCCGCTGCCACCGTTGTCCGTAACCGCAATGTCGCGAAATGAGAGAGAAAAAAAAAAAGCCCACGATGGAATGGCGTTTGAACCTGGGTCGTCGCGATTGGATCCCAGTACTCTACCACAGAACCATGATGGTGTTCGAAACGTCTTTGCAAAAAGACCCTACAAGCTTCATGTCGGCAAAAATCTACTTTAACGTAATTTAGCGTGGTGAAGGAGTACAGATAAAAGCCAAAGGTCGCACAATGCGAATGGCGTAACTAGTGGGTCAATGAATTGTTTCAAGTTCACACGCAACAAAAAAGGCAATGCCGTAAGTTTTCATTGTCATCAATCACAATATGAACAACGTAAAATGCACGTAATGGCTTGCAAACGGGTACCTCCCTACTCCGCAGAAAAAGCGAATAAAGGCTTGAGGGTGCTTCTCTTCTAGGCAAAATTTACTATTATGTCCTAATGGGAACTTTTTAAGTGTATTTCGCACTTCCAAAAGAGTTTACAACGGATTCTAGATTATTCCGCTATTCAAACTTTCGCTGTGACTGCGCTGCGCTCTTCGTCGGCTTGCGTTTGTTTCTTCGTGCCATCTTTATATCTGCGAAAATTCATCTCGTACTTTTGATTGCGCGCGCCTACACGTCGCTCTCACCAGTCTCCATTCGACGCAGTTGAAGCCTGTGTTTGGGCCGCTTTTGGAGCATAGCGCAATGACAGGTGCTCGAAGTGTTCAGTGCGCACCATAATTTCGTCAACGACAAGTTGCGACTCGTCATGTTTACCTTGTATGGCTTGGATGCGGAAAAAATATATCTTGAGGTGGTCACCACACTCACAAATGTGTGTGTGTGTGTGTTTGTGTGTGTGTGTGTGTGTGTGTGTGTGTGTGTGTGTGTGTGTGTGTGTGTGTGTCAAGTACTTGCTTTAAAAGACGGAAGCGCACAAATAATAACGCTGTACGTAAATAAAGAAGGAACGAGAAATTTTGAAGAAATGGTCGAGCGGAACACAAGGAAAAAGAATGAACGAGTGTCATAATCATCAAGCAAACTTGCTATAGAGAAAATAAAGGAAAACAAACAAATGAACAAACCAGTACGAATGAAAGAACGAACTGTAGTCTTTCAGCAAATACGCAGCATTATCATATGCATGGTGGGACCTCAAGGTCAGGCTCTAAAAACATCAACATCAACAAATGTTTGTGAAGTTTTCTGAAACGATTACGCTTCTTAAAGGCGAACGCTGCGTGGAGGAAAAACGACGAAGACCGCGCGACACGAGCGCGGGGCCACGCTGGGAGCAGGATATGACATCGCGCCTCGTTCGAACGTGCCAGGAGGGCCAATCAGGAAACGCGTCGTCATCCCCGGCTGCAATGCTGGAGCTGGGCCACTGGCTACACTGAGCGTGGAGTGTACGACTTTTCCTGAAGAAGCAGTGCTCGTAGCGGAATTGCTTCCAGACAAGGTGCTCTACTGTATGGCAACTCGTATGGCGGATGAAGCTGATCCCACAGCGAGACATCGGCCTGCGCTGGCGGAGCGAAGCTTGATCGACCGAGGCTACGCGATTTCCTGCACGGCGGCCGCCACACTGCGGAAGATCGACGGCAACATCAGAGGAGCGAATGCGATGTGGATGCTTCACGCAAGAAACTGCTGTGTTGGGGGCTGGCTGGTCCCGACGAAGCAGAAGAAGAAGACGGCCGGCGGAGACGTATGCGGCCGGCGGGGGCACCGACCAGCCCGAACACGCGGGTTGGCGGGACGCGCCGAAAGAAAAGCACACAACCGCTCTTCAAGGCTACCTAACACACACTCGGTTTTATTTTACAGTCGCCTTGAAATCCCGGATGCCAGAGCGGCGCCCCCTGGCATCCTCACATGTCAATTCGAAACCGAAACTGAACACGACAACCATCCCCTCCTCGAAAAAAGCACACCTATACACTGTTTATATTTATACATAATCGATACAAAAGTATATACAAGGTATGAACGTTAGAACATATGAAAATTCAAAACACGGCACACTGAACTCACACACTACGAGTCTTGAAAATGCACTGAAATATGTACATTGGAAATCGTGAAAATTCACTAAAAATCTATACAACTCAGTCCAATATAGATTTGTAGTTCTACGTGACGTAGTCTTCGAACCGACGCGGCTTCTGCCGCTTCCGCTTAGGGCGGGCCCTTTTGGGTGTAGAATCAGGTGCAAAAGCAGAAGGTTGTGAAGGCTCTGAACGAGCGTTAAAATTCGCGGTGTCATCAGAGCTCGCAGCATGAGCTTCGGAAGAATTTTGCGGACCGGAGTTCGGGTCAACGGTCTCAGCCGAATTTGAAGGTTCGAAGTTAACCGTATGACTTAGTGTACTTGAACCAGCGACACTGACTGGTAACTCCTCCCCCCTTGAAGAAATGCCTGTACATGGAGGCCACAGGTAATAATCTGATGCGTAGTTGAAAGGTGTGGACGGAACGTGATGAGGAAGACTTTTAGGGGTTGAAGGCGGATCCGTATGAAAAATAACAAGGCGCGAAGCATTCCAGATGTTACCAGCACTTAAGCGAAACGAAGTGGGGCTAACCTGACCCAAGACTTTGTAAGGACCCCGATACTTGGGGCGCTTGCCTGGCACACGAACCTTGACTAGATCGCCAGTGCGAACTTTGGACTGCTTTGCACCTCGACGGGTGTCGACATACTTTTTCATTGCTTGTTGACGAGAAAAAATCCTGGTGCGGATTTGATCAGGAGAAGACACTGCTATGTTACGAGGCAAAGAGACTATGTCGAGAGCAACTCGCGGTTGCCTACCGTGGAGAAGTTGAGCAGGAGACACTCCAGTGGTGCCTTGTGGTGTGAACCTGTACGAAGCTAAACATTCCGTCAACACTTGCTTGAGGGGACGGTGCTCTAATTGGGCGATCTGGATATGTTCCTTCAGAACGCGATTAAAGCGCTCGATTTGCCCATTTGATTGGGGATAGAAAACTGATGACCTCAAGTGCTGAATTCCTCGTTGCGAAAGAAAAGCCTCGAAATGTTGGGACTAAAACTGTGGACCATTGTCCGTAACTATGGCATCAGGAAAACCTTCCCGGCTGAATATTGAAGACAGAAACTCAATGATGACCTCAGAAGTAACCGTATGTGTGAAGCAAATTTCTGGCCATTTGGAATGGTAGTCGATGAGAGAAACAATGAACCGGGCATTTTGCGGAACATTATGCAAAGGACCGATGATGTCCATGCCGAGTTTCTGCCAAGGCCGATCAGGCCACTGGACTGACTGCAACGGAGAAAATGCAGGTTTGGCAGACTTGTCAGCTGCCTGACATATATGGCAGTTGTAAACTGCATGCTCGACCTGCTTATCTAAGGCTGGCCACCAGTACCTGTCTCTGAGATTCTGTTTGGTGCGGACAATGCCAGGATGGGCCTCATGGGCAAGCTGTATTAGCTTGTTACGAAAAGAAGCAGGGGGAATCACGCGTTCATCGCGGAAAAGCAAGTCCTCGACACAAGACAGTTCCTGTCGGACTGCGAAGTAAGGCAAGAATTCAGAAGCAAGGGAACCTTTGGAAGGCCATCCTTCACGTAAATATTTGAGAACTTGAGACAAAGTGGAATCTGCAGCTGTAGCTGCCTGAAGCTCAGCTTTAGTAATGCAGGAAGTAACTAATGAAACAACTTCCTCATCCCACTCTTCAGTAACCGGTATCTGAAGAGGAAGGCGCGACAGTGCATCAGCAACCACGTTATTAGAACCCTTACAATATTGAACACTGAAATTATAATACATGAGTTTGGCACACCAACGGGAAATGCGAATGGGGCGGCGGCCTTCGGATCCTGCAGAAAGAAGAGCAACTAGTGCTTGGTGATCTGTACGTAATGTGAAGTGCCGGCCCCACAAGTAAACATGCCATTTCTCACAGGCAAAAAGACAAGCAAGAGCTTCACGCTCTCCTACTGAATATCTGCGTTCAGCAGGGGTCAATGTACGAGATGCAAAAGCAATAGTGATCAGCTGATCATCTCTGAGTTGTTGAAACACTGCTCCCAGTCCAACATCGGACGCATCCGTCGTGATGACGATGGGAAGCTTCTCATTGAAAATACTAACAGCTGGCTTTGAGGCCAGTATTGACTGAACTTGAATGAAGCTCTGCTCAGCTTCAGCTGACCAGTTAAAAGGCTGTGCTTGACGAAGTAGAGTACGCAGTGGTTCAACAACATCAGCATAGTGGGGAATAAACTTGGCATAATAACCAACAAGACCCAAAAAAGATTGCAAGGTTTTAACATCAGTAGGCCGTGGGGCATTGACAATGGCCTGAACTTTAGATTCAACAGGTGTCAAGCCGCGGGAACTGACATTATGTCCTAGAAATTGTAACTCATCCACAGAAAAAATGCACTTGTTATTAAGTTTCATACCACATTCACTGATGCGGTTGAGAACAGTATGCAAGTTAGCATCGTGCTCTTCGCGAGTACGTCCCCACACCAAAATATCATCCAAGTAACAAAGGGCGCCATTACAACCCTTGAGAATAATTGACATCATTTTCTGAAACACTGCAGGGGCGGATGCAAGCCCAAAACACACGCGGCGAAACCGAAACAAGCCTTCGTGCGATACAAATGTGGTTAAGTCTCTACTGCACTCAGAAAGTTCAACTTAGTGATAAGCGGACGCGAGGTCCAGCTTGGAGAAACATACTGCTCCGGAGAGCTGATGAAGCAGTTCTTCAATGTGAGGAAGTGGAAACCCGTCTACGACGATCGCTTTGTTTGGTTCTCGTAAGTCGACGCATAGTCGAAGGGATCCATCTTTTTTCTTGACGACGACCAGTGGAGAAACCCAGTCGGAAGCAGAGACAGGCTCGATGATTCCGCTGGCTTGAAGGCGAGACAGTTCCGCAGAGACTTGCTCACGGAGAAGAAGAGGAATGCGGCGCAGCTTGGCGCGCACAGGGCACACACCTGGTCGACGCATCACTTTATGCACAAAACCACGCACACAACCCAGTTCACGGGTGAACAGGTGGTGGAATTCAGAAGGCGCATTGGCCGGAAGATCATCTTGGACGTCAACTTGAGCACACGTCATAGACGCACCTATGATGTTGATAGACAAAGCCCTGATTGCATCACGTCCCAAAAGTGAGCTGCCATTGGCTGTTACATAAAAAGTAATGAAAGCAGTGCGACTGTGATAGGAAACCTGAGCTGTAAATTGACCTAAATTATCAATCGTTCCCTTGAAATATGTCTGTAGAACGACGTGTGAAGGCAAAAGCCGAATGTTGGAAAAATGACTATGGAAGTCAGCGGCACTGATTAAAGAGACTGAGGCACCAGTGTCCACGAGAAATGACAAGGGCACGTGGCCCACTGAAACTACGATGCTGGGCTCGGACGTAGTGTGGAGGCCATCCACATTTAAAACAGTGACCGTATTGGTTTGTGCAGTGCTCGAAGGAGCGGACGAAGAAACTGGTTCCGGAAGATTTGCTGGACGGGAATTGCATACGGACTGAAAATGTCCGATTTTTTTGCACGCAAGACAAGTGCGGTTTCTCACGGGACACTGCGCAAAATTGGCTAAATGCCGAACCGATCCACAACGAAAGCAATGCGCGGTTGCTTTTGGAGAAGAAAATTGTGAACGCGAATTAGGAGCTCGGTGCTGTTCCTGAAAACCTGAATTTGGCGGAATGGGGTCGCCATATTGTCGGCTTCCTCGCCCCCGCGACGCAGAGAGGTCGCCGTGGAAGGACTGTGCAGGCTGGCGTCCATGTTGGCCGCCGCGCCGAGACGAAGGTAAAGGGCCGCCATGTTGACGCGTCTCGTGAAACGAAGAGCCGCCGCCTTGGCCCCCGGCAGCAGAAAGTTGCTGCACTGAATGCAGAGCGAATTGCTCCAACTGGGAGCGAATAAGCTCGTCCTCTCGCGCAATCGAGAGGGCTTCGGATAATGAAATCGAGGAGCCCTTTTGAAGCATGCGGCAGCGGACGTTTTGCGAGGCTACACCGATGAAAAGCTGATGGCGGATCATATCGTCCTCGAGCGCGCCGAAGCCGCACGACGCGGCGAGCGTTCGAAGAGAAGTAATGAACTCGGCGACTGGCTCACCAGGCAATTGTCGCCTTTCTTGGAATTTCACGCGTGCGAGATAATCGCACGAAACATCTTTGAAATGCTCATCGAAAAGAGCAACAGCATCCTTGAAGGCATCGCCCGACGCTGGCGTCGGCGACGCGTTGGTGGCTTCCAAAGTATAGAAAAGCTTTAACCCAGCAGGGCCCAACGCGTTGAGCAGCAGGGCCTTGCGACGCTCGGGCTTGCTGGCCTCCTCCCCGACCGCGTCTGCGTAGGCTTGAAACACCAACTTCCAGTCCGCCCACGGAAGTGGCGGGTCTCCGGGCGAATGAAGAAATAGGGGAGGCGGAATGGGAGACGCCATTTCAAGCAATAAGAATGGAGAGGTGCAGACGAGAAGAAAATGACGCCAGTACACTATTTGAAGATGAAGGCAGAGGCGGCGTAGCTGAATGAAGAAATGAAGCGACGCAGCACGCAGTAGCCACCTTGCAGGGAACAAAGAGCGTCTAGGGTTAGCCGGGTAGGTCCATTATAAGCAAGAAAAAGACGAACACGGAGAACGAAACGGGTTCTTACATGTCCTCGTCGCCATTGCTGTGTTGGGGGCTGGCTGGTCCCGACGAAGCAGAAGAAGAAGACGGCCGGCGGAGACGTACGCGGCCGGCGGGGGCACCGACCAGCCCGAACACGCGGGTTGGCGCGACGCGCCGAAAGAAAAGCACACAACCGCACTTCAAGGCTACCTAACACACATTCGGTTTTATTTTACAGTCGCCTTGAAATCCCGGATGCCAGAGCGGCGCCCCCTGGCATCCTCACATGTCAATTCGAAACCGAAACTGAACACAACAGAAACCTCTGTGAAAAAGGTGAGTTCTTTTATGAATGTAATCAACGAAAGGCAGCAACCTGTGGAGCAACAATTTGAACTCTCGAAAATGTTGTATTTGAAGAACAGAGCTAAAGAAGCATTGTCAGCTGCTACATTGTTCTGAATCAGGCGCCAGATGAATAGCATGTCTTTTCTACACACGGCTGTTCACGCCTGCATGGCAAGCGCACTTACTTTGCAAGCGCGTCCTTTTTCAAGTGTCCACCTCCATCTCTTGCGCACTGTATTGATGTCACTAGTGACGAAAAGAAGTTTTCTATACCTCGCATCATTTTGTCCAGGTAGTCCACAACCTTTGGTCAAGCAAGTCTCATGCTCCTGTGCCCAACCACGCTCTTTCTTCCGTCTGCATCGAGCCTACCAAACAGGATGCAACATGATGTACCATCATGTCCGTTCCAGGAGCCGATCGGAGATCGGCTCAACATCGAGCGGCAGGATCCTTGTAGCTAAGATTTGGTTTGCTTTTCATTCCTAGTATTTCTTGTTAGTTTCTTTCAACTGAAACATTGTTGCAGCCCTTTGGAGGTCAGGCAAGTCAGAATATTCTGATGTCTTTATCATCACCCGGCCAAGGGCACTCCCCTTGGCTGGCCTCACTACCAGTCAAGGATTGGCCGCTCGATACCTTGCTACGCAGTGGAGATAGCCACGTCCATGTGGCTCTGGTTCCTACAAATGGGGGTTTCATTCCAATGAAGAATCCGAAGGTGATACAACTGGAACTCCAGAAAGCCTCGTCGCTTTTCCAGAAGATTACGGAGGTCCGTCAGTTCGGCTGAGGGGGTATCCTGTGCTGCTCTGCAGACCAGGATTGCGTCCGAGAGCTCCTGAATTGCCCTGAATTTGCTGCACAGCCGGTGAGCCCGTTTATTCCAGCTCATCTTGCATGTACGAAGGGCATAGTCTGTGGGGTGGATACGAGTCTGACACCTCAAGAAATTCTTGACTTATTTGCTGTAGCTGGGGCAGTTTCAGTCTATCGATGCACCCGAACGACCGATAAAACGAAATCGCCTACTGAATCAGTTATAGTAACTTTTGCAGGAAGAGTTAGGCCAACAAAAATTAAGGCATGGCCACTAATATACAAAGTAGAACCACTTTCCCCGAAACCTTTGCTGTGCTCAAAATGTTGGCGATTCGGCCACAGCATGAAAGCATGCAGATCACAGACTAGATGTCGTCTGTGCCGAGAGAGCCATGACAGCTGCGATTGCAAATCCGATGACCAGAAGTGCTGCTTGTGTAATGGAGCGCACCCTGCAGACTCTGCTGAATGTGGTGCAAAAGAAAAAGAAATGGGTGTTCTAGAAATCATAGAACGCAGGCGTTGCTCTAGGAGGGAGGCGATAGCAGAAATGCATGAAAGATCGAAAGGTTACGCAGGCATAACATCCTGTCACACAGCGGCGATGGATGCATCGCTCGCAAGGTCGATAACTGAGGCTATTGAAAAGTCCACTGAAAAGGAAATGCAGCGTCTGGCAGCTACTCTTTTTGAAGCCTTGGCTGATATGTTAACACAACAGCTGACACAAATCATTGGTACAGTTTCTGTGCAAAATCGGGATTCCCACGCTCTGTTGATTTCAAGAGGTACAGATGAGGAAAATCAGACAGTCAATCATAGATCTATCTCTCCGAAAGCAGGACCTTCAAAAAATAGAGTTCAGGCTGAGTCAGAATCTGTGACAGATGATTCAGGAGACTTTACAGATATGGACACAGAAACTCTAAGAACTTTAAAACGTAACAGGTCTCCCCCTTCTAAAAAGTCTTCTCAGAACCCAAAATCCAAGAAATACTTGTCAAAGAAAGACTTCTTTGAGAGCCTTTCAAAAAATGATTTCTTGAAAAAAAGATATTCTGGATCAGGCAGTTTCTTCTGCCGGTATAGCGTCAAAATAGGTTCCCTAAAAATTCTGCAGTGGAACTGCCGGTCTATTTGGTCGGCAACTACAGATTTACAATATATTTCTTCGCAAATTTCTCCCGACATAATTGCCATTCAAGAAACCTGGCTTGGTAACGGTGAAAAATTTTACATGAAAAATTATCGATTAATACGGCTGGATCGGCCGAGTAGAGGCGGCGGTCTGGCTTTCCTAATATCAACTAAATTTAGTCACAGAGCCAAGATATCGTATCAGTGTATGGATAAGAATTACGAAATTCTGGTGTTAGACATAACACTACCAGACTGCTCGCCTTTCTCTTTTGCAAACGTATACTTTCCTGCAGGAGTTCAAGACACGAGATGCCTCGATATTATGGTAGCTTGATGCAGAAAAGAAATAGTACTGTGTGGTGATTTCAATTCTCACCATGTGTCTTGGGGCTTCAAATCTGATGTATGCGGAAGACGTTTGTGGGAATGGACGCTGGATAATAACTTTTCCTGCTTGAACTCACACGTTGCTACATTTGTAAGAGGTAACTCTAAATCGACTATTGATTTAACATTTTCCAGCCCTACTTTAAGCATATCCTCGTGGAATATATTAGATTGGGTTACAAACAGCGACCACCTTCCCATTACGTTTGAAATTAAGTTCCCGAGGTTTAGTTTGGTAGGGAAAGTTGGCTCATTCGTAAATTATGCTAAATTACAAAAAGACTTAAAATCTACGTTAACTTTTCGCGAGGAAATGCAGGAAGACCTTAAGGATATGAGTCTATCTGCGGTGTTGAAAACGATCACTAAAAAATTCAATGTTTACTGCAAAATCGAACACAGCGGGATCTTTTAGCCCGTGGTGGAATCTAGAATGTGTCAGGGGGTATAGAAAGCGAAAAGCAGCTTGGAAAAAGCTGTTAATTAACCAATGCCCCAAAAATTGGAGTGATTATAAATTCATGGCCGCCGATTTTAAGCGTCTAGTGCGCAAAGCAAAAGAAGACTATGATATGAATAAATTTAATTATCTGTCTAAGTCTAAAAATAAGAAAATGCTTTTCAGGTTTTTACGTGCGAGGAAAATGATTCCACAGACAGAAAGCAGTCATTCCACCATTATGTCTCCTCGCAAACTCTCTGAATTCTTGGAAAATATTGCTAAAGGCTTGCAAACTAGGTTTACGACAATTATGCCAAAGTCCACGGAGAAATTAAGGGTAGATTGTGATTATCAGGAGGTATCTTTAGCTGGACTGGCGGATGTGATGAAGAGCTTACCGTCCGCTGCTCCCGGACCTGATGGGGTGACCTCTACAATGATTAAAGTGTTATACGAAATATCGCCACATGAAATCCGTAATATAGTTAATTATTCACTGAAAAATTCTTGGATTCCGGCCGATTGGAAGCTTTCCAAAATAATTCCGATACTTAAGAAACAGGGAATGGAGTTTACTCTGGATAACATAAGGCCTATTTCATTGACATCTAACCTGGTCAAGCTTGTAGAGAGAGTCTTAAATACCCGTATAATAAACTACATCAATGAACATACAATACTAAACCCCAGACAAATTGGCTTTAGATCGGGATACTCCATTTGGTGTGCACATGTGGATTTGGAAAGTCGCATACAGCTGGCTCGGCATCGCCGCGAATACTGTGCACTAGTCACTCTAGACTTAGCTAAAGCGTGCGACAAAGTGGAATATCCTATCCTAATCCAGCAGATGCAAGACCATCGCTTTCCAAAATATATAACAGTATAGATTACAGAGTTTGTGAAAGACAGAGAGTTTTATTGCTTCTTGGATGGATGCTCTTCTAAAAAATATAAGCAGACACGAGGTGTACCTCAGGGCTCAGTATTATCCCCGGTGTTATTCAACATATTACTAAGTTCCATTCCAACTCATCAGGATATCCAAATTTACGTATATGCAGATGATATTGCTTTCTTTGAAACAAACAGTGATCTGCACTCATTGTATCAGGCATTACAGAATTACATGAACATGCTAGAAGGATGGCTTGACAATATCCATATGTCATTGAACGTCAAAAAAAAGCGCGCTTCTGCCATTCTCTTTTAAGGATCGTGTCAACATTTCCCTGATGTATCGTACCGAGCTCATTCCCCAGGTCGATTTCCTAATATACCTAGGCATCGTATATAATAGGACGCTAAATTGGAGTGTGCTCAGATTTGGGTGCACGTTAAAGAACCCCAGGTGGTCTAAATTTCCGGAGCCCTCCACTACGGCGTCTCTCATAATCATGTAGTGGTTTTGGGACGTTAAACCCCACATATCAATCAACGCTAAATTGGAAAAGCCATATAGACGAGGTTGGCTGTAAAGCGTCACGTGCCTTGGGGTGGTTAAGCAAATTGGGAAACAGAAAAATAGGATTGCGTAGGAGTTCATTGATAATGATTTACAAGATGTATGTACGGCCTATTATGGAATTCAGGTGTGTATTATGCAGCGCGGCTTACAAGATGAGACAATTAATATTATTAGAAAGAGAAGCTTTGCGCTTGTGTCTTGGACTCCCAAAATTTGTGGCAAATAATGTTTTGTATGTGGAAGCGCGCCTTCCACCTTTGTTAACTCGGTTTAGAATTCTTACAGTCCAAACTTTCTTAAAAATATACAATTCGCCTCTGCGACAAGCTTCATACGTTTTTATTCAGGAACCAACCGCATTCTTTGGAACACAATGGTCTAGACTACACTCCCCTCAGATTAGGTTCGTCCAAGCGTTGCTACAGCCTCTCAATGTAAATATTTATCAGATTTGCATAACGAAGACACCTAATTTAAAACTTGAAATTAAATTTGATGATATTTTCCCCTCTAATGCAAGACAACTGCCCTTTCAATATTTAAATATTCGGTTAAAAGATTACTTGACTCATCTGTCCATAAACAACATTATTGCGACGGATGCATCCGTATTGAACGAAAAGGCTGGAATAGGCATCTTCTGTACTTCTCTCGACTGGTCTTTCTCAATTAGATTACCAGATTACACGCCTATATTCATCGCTGAATTATTTGCTATAATTCTAGCGCTTCGTAAACTTCCTGCAAGCGAATCAGAAGCGGTCATACTTACCGATTCTCTCTCAGTATGCACTGCACTATCTACAGCAAAAAATTTGACATTAATGAGTATGATTAGCAGTTTATTACCAGAAAACTTGAAACAATTTCCCTTGCTATGGATACCCGGCCACTGCGGAATTTATCCAAATGAAATGGCAGACTCGTTAGCCAAAGCATCTTTACGCGGACCAATCTTACCTATTTTACCTGATTTCGCCTACGTAATAGCACTAAGATATAGAAAGACTTGTTTGCACAAAGAAATAGAAAAATTATTATTGGCTAAAGTCAGAGACTTCGTACATCCAAGATATTGCTGGAACAAACAGTGGTGTGTATCTCGGCAAATAGAAACTACAATCACCAGGTTACGATGCAGAATTCCGCATCTGAATTACTACCTACATAAAACTGGACTAACAGCATCTCCGTTGTGTTTCTTTTGCAAGGAATCGGAATCAATAGATCATTTCTTTTTATACTGTAAACGTTATGCTTATCAAAGAAAAAGATACCTGGTCGAACCAATTGAGAAGCTAGGTTTCAAAATAAACGTGGAACTAATTTTATCCTTCGGAGGGATTTCATTAGGTTGTAGCCACAGGGAGGTTTTCTCTGCTGTGTGCGAGTACATAAGGGCAAGAAAGAGATTACCCTGTTAGCCTATTGTTATTACTTACAACTACGAGACTTCCTGAATGCCTGACTGAACGCACATGATGATCCTGCTGCCCGGTTCTTGGCCGATCCCCCTTTGTGGGCGAGTGCCAGCAAAGATGAAGGTTCATCATCATCATCATCATCATATGACATCGCGCCTCGTTCGAACGTGCCAGGAGGGCCAATCAGGAAACGCGTCGTCATCCCCGGCTTCAATGCTGGAGCTGGGCCACTGGCTACACTGAGCGTGGAGTGTACGACTTTTCCTGAAGAAGCAGTGCTGGTAGCGGAATTGCTTCCAGACAAGGTGCTCTACTGTATGGCAACTCGTATGGCGGATGAAGCTGATCCCGCAGCGAGACATCGGCCTGCGCTGGCGGAGCGAAGCTTGATCGACCGAGGCTACGCGATTTCCTGCACGGCGGCCGCCACACTGCGGAAGATCGACGGCAACATCAGAGGAGCGAATGCGATGTGGATGCTTCACGCAAGAAACCTCTGTGAAAAAGGTGAGTTCTTTTATGAATGTAATCAACGAAAGGCAGCAACCTGTGGAGCAACAATTTGAACTCTCGAAAATGTTGCATTTGAAGAACTGAGCTAGAGAAGCATTGTCAGCTGCTACATTGTTCTGAATCAGGCGCCAGATGAATAGCATGTCTTTTCTACACACGGCTGTTCACGCCTGCATGGCAAGCGCACTTACTTTGCAAGCGCGTCCTTTTTCAAGTGTCCACCTCCATCTCTTGCGCACTGTATTGATGTCACTAGTGACGAAAAGAAGTTTTCAATATTTCGCATCATTTTGTCCAGGGAGTCCACAACCTTTGGTCGAGCAAGTGTCTTGCTCCTGTGCCCAACCACGCTTTTTCTTCCGTCTATATCGAGCCTACCGGACCAAGCGCAGTCGTCGAGCGTCAAAAGAAGGCCGTAAACGAGAAAACTGTTCTAGTGAACTTGAGTTTCACAGGCTGTACGAGCAATTTCTCGTCGTTAACAGTCCACGACAACCAGGGCACACTGCGCTGCAGTGAACTGTTTCTTGAAACGGCTCATTTTTCGATCGGTCAAGAATCACTCGAGTATCCAAGTGAATTATATCGCCGGTGTCATCGAAGTATGAACACTCAGTGGTTTTCAATATTGTTAATAAAATCTGATTGAAGCGCCGTTCGCGTCTTGTATTTTGAAACAAAGTTTGCGAGATGTTTCCCACGCTTTTTGCTACTTCTCACGATAACTAAACAATTGAGATATCTCCTTGTTTTTCTTGCACGACCTCCAGTGGCATTAGCGCATTGTTTTCGCGTGAACATCACAAGCACACATTTCAAAATTTGAAATACGCTGTGCCTGGAGGTAGTGGCTCTCAAGCTAAGGTAATATCTATAGTGAATAACAGCTTACCGCCGGCTCAGCTTTTACAATGCTCGGCGTCTGGCCTGAAATACGGGGGGTAGAACCTGACCGCAGCGGTCGGATTTCGACGGAGCAGAGCGCAGATGCTCTTGGCGCGTACTGTGCGATGTGCGCGAGTTCATGGAATTATCCGAAGTCCCCCACTACGGTGTCTCATAGCCGGAGTCGCTTTCGGACCAACCACATGATCGAACCATCGAAAAATTTTCAACTACGGAGTATATGACTGGGCCATGAGGATCACTTCAATGTTTTGTGTGGCAGTGCAACATTTTGAACGTGCATCATGACTTTAACAGTGCATCAGACAAAACTTTTGACATGCAAAATTTGTGAGTTGCGCATAACAAGGAACTGCATAACGTTGAATTTTGCAGATAACGCCAGGAGATCTAAACTAAGCCTGAGTCCTCCGCTACGGCATGCCCTATAATGAATCATGGGTTTATGATAGAAAAACGTTATACAATCATATTCTTCAAAAGTTTCAAATAAATGAAAATTTCTGTGAGTTTACGCTTCAAATTTATGATGTCCTCATGAGGCAGGGCTCGGTAGGAGACTTCAGATTATTTGAGACTACCTTGGTGTTTTTTAAAGTTAACCTAATGCAGGTACACGGGTGTTCCCGCAATTCGCCTTCATCGAATAGCGGCTGCCATGACCGAGAGTCGAACCCAAGTCCTGTAGGGTGAAAGTGTGACCCTCTAATTGACCAGTTACAGAACACTGCAAGGGGTATTTTTTGTCTTTTAACGTTTCAACAAAAATTTTAGAATTGCATGCATGTCATCTTGCTCAGTGAATCACTAACTGTGAAGTCAATTAGGCAAAATTATCAACAGGAGATGGTAAACTCTGAGGAGAGTGGTTTTCTTGAGGCCATATTTTGTTGCGGCTTGCACACTACAACAGCCAACACGTGAATTGCACGTGAAGTGAGGTTAAATGAACTTAATTTGGTCCTGAATGACCCCGATCAGACATCCCCAAAAATGAGGAGTGGGGGTTCACTGCAGTTGCTGGCTGCGCTCACGCCGGTACTGAAAGACCATGGCCTTCCGCCAGTTCGCAGGCCTCCTGGACTACCGAGAGCTGAACTGAGAGATCGTAGTTTCTAAGGGCCTTCTTCAACTCCTCTGTTTTGTGCTGAACTTGACGCTACGTAACACCTGGCATTGTCAGAGCATTTCAGTTAATGTGATATTATCCGCGTAACATAATCTTTGATTTATTTATGCCTTCAGTATTGTCAATACACATTCTTGAGACAGGAATGAAACTGCTTTGAGCATCTAGAGTGCGAAAAAAAACACTTTCTTTAGCGCACTTTTTTACAAAACTGGTTCCTAAACAAAACTGGTACATTATCATTGAGCATTGTTGTTTTATTATATTTAAGCACAAAATTATATTCTTGTTCGTATCATAAACATTTACAGAATTAAAAAAAGGGAGAAAGATTTTCTCTCAGTGATCACCTAAAATATCCATGGAAATCGCGGTGGAGCCATTCTCGACAATCAGAAGTGATGATAACTCACGGAGGAAGGAAAGGTAAGGAGAGGCCCTGACGTCACTCGTTGTGAAGCCGCGATGATGCCGGAAGTCGGCCATATTGACTAGGCAAATTCTCCTCTCTTTTGTACATATGAATGCGAAGCAGAAGGCGTGACTCCCTCTCCGGCTCGGAAAGCACGTGGGCTGCGCAGCGTGTGTGTCGTGACGATCCGAAACTAATGGAACTGGGCTCATCACTCTGAGCCAGCGGGACACCTTCAGCGAAATCACTTCGTCCGAGTAAAAGCAGGGAGTAACAGCTCGCCGACAACGAAGCAACTACGAGAGAACGCGCGCTAGATGCACTGACAACGGCGAGTGCTTTCACGTCATTATTTCAGCAACTGTACAGACAACCCGATCGGTCGTGCGCCTTCTACGGTTGCATTCCGCCACGCGGCCGACGCAGCGTCCTCCCACTGTGTCCGTGTTCCGCGTGAAAATCACCGGCGTCAGCATTCTGCGACCGTGGTGACTGAGCACGGTGCTAGTGACAGTTGAACGTGGTTGCTGTTACGTTGAGATTACATGCAATGCTGGTGGAGAGTGTACCAGGCGGAACAGAAAAGGTGTTTTAATACGCACTGTTGTTACTGTACACACACAACACGAAACTACGTATGTGCACATGGTCCTCACGGCGTCTTGCTGGGCTCAACAGCGCCGTTTGTTGTCACAAGCAGGAGCACTGCTCAACCGCCACTGACCTGCAAGGCGTTCGTCGTCATTTAGCTTCGTCATGGTGCCCAACGCAATTTCGCTGAACACTAACTGCTTCATCCGCGTCATCCGCCGCACGAAACATGGATATGCACTTGTTCTACGCACTGTTGAAACCCCGTGATGGATAAAGAGATTTGTAAACGTTGCTAAGAGTAATGTAACAGCCAGGAGAACACTGCGTAACCAATAACGCGGCGCAGAGCACAGATATTGTCCGCCACGGCTCAGCACGAGACCTGGGGAGGCACACATTCCGCCGCCAGCCGCGGTCGCTCACTGCTAGACCAGCTCCACTGCGCAACACGTAACCATAACAACGCCGCCATTGTGCCTAGTGAATATGGCCGCCATGATGTCATTTCCGCCACACTTTTTACGCCCTGCGCCGGCTGGGCATGCCCTCTCCTTACCTTTTTCCTTCCTCAGTGGCAACACATAACTATAGCAGCGCCGCCATTGTGCCTAGTGAATATGGCCACCATGATGTCATTTCCGCCCCATTTTTTACGCCCTGCGCCGGCTGGGCCAACACCATGGGCATGCCCTCTCCTTACCTTTTTCCTTCCTCCGTGTGATAACTAGATTTTGATGTCTTGTCCCCCCATTGAACTTTTACTGGTACAGGGTTGTGTGACGATATCACCCCTCTGCCAATTCTGCGGAGAACTGGAAAATATTGTCACGTCACTCCAGGGGGTGTCGACAAGATTTACTGACGTCTGAGCAACAGGGCTCTAACCAAGCGCGTCGGTTGGGCTTGTTTGCCAGAGCGAGGGCCCACGTGCACTTCTTTCTTCTCTGTGGTGTGGGCCTTCACCTTGGCATACGACCCACTACTAGAAAGAGGTGGCAATATTCCCCCTCAACAACAAAAAAAGAGCATCGTCCCGATGCTGCAAAGTTATTGAAAAAAAAACAAAACAAAGTAGTTTAAACAATGAAAAAAAGGCACCAATAATGAAATGTTAGACGCGATAAGTTCACCAATGATGAGGCAATTGTCTGAGCACAAATTAAAAAAAAACACAGGAAAAGTGGTCTTTTAGGAACGCGCAAAATAGGGCTTCATGCGCACCACGTGAACTATGTCAGAGGTCGGTTGTTTTCGTTGTACCCATCGTGACGACGTAGCGTCCGGAACCACTTCGTAGTTTACGTCGCTCACGCGGCGCAATACTTTATACGGACCGAAGTATCTGCTGAGCAACTTTTCGGAGAGGCCACGGCGTCGAACAGGGGTCCAAATCCAAACTTGGTCTCCCGGTCTGTAAGATACGTCATTGTGACGCATATTGTAACGTCGTGCATCAACCTGTTGCTGCTGACCTATGTGTAGCCGGGCGAGCTGGCGAGTTTCCTCGGCACGCTCTGCAAATTCTTCTGCGTCAGTTGTTAATTGATCGGCGCCTTCACAAGGAAGCATCGCATCCAGCATCGTCTGAACTTCGCGGCCGTAGAGAAGGCGAAACGGTGTAAATCGGGTTGTTTCTTGAACGGCGGTGTTATAAGCGAACGTCACATAAGGCAAAATGCGATCCCATGTTTTGTGTTGGACGTCGATGTACATGGAGATCATGTTTGTGACTGTCCTATTTAGTCGCTCGGTTAAGCCATTGCTCTGCGGATGGTAAGCAGTCGTCGTTCGATGCCTAGTGTTACTTAGTCGAAAAACTTCATCAATAAGTTGTGCAGTGAACGCTGTTCCTCTGTCGGTTATCACTGTAGATGGAGCACCGTGGCGCAGAACAATGTGGCACATGAAGAACTGTGCTACCTCAGAAGCCGTGGCTCGTGGTATCGCCTGTGTCTCAGCATAGCGGGTCAAATAGTCAGTTGCAACAATGACCCATTTGTTGCCGTCAGACGATAAAGGAAATGGGCCGAGAATGTCCATGCCAACTTGGTCAAATGGCTTGTGGGGTGGATCAATTGGCTGAAGTAATCCAGCCGGCTTGCTTGGTGGCGACTTTCGACGCTGGCATTCGCGACAGCTTTTAACGTACTGCTTCACGCTTGCAGAAAGTCCGGGCCAGTAGTACGCCTCACTTACTCTGGCAAGCGTTCGCGAGTAACCTAGATGACCAGATGTGGGCTCGTCATGACACGCAGAGAGGACTTCATCCCGCATGTCCTTCGGAACGACGAGGAGGTAAGCGCGGCTCGTAGGACGGGCGTTTTTTTTGTACAGGACATTATCTCGGAGGCAGAAAGATGTCACGACGCGAGATAGATGGCGAGGTATAACGGCGCTATGACCCTCCAGATAGTCGATGAGCGGTCGAATCTCTTCATCCTCTCGCTGGCGTCTGCTCAAGTCAGATGAGCTAAGGGCGCCCAGGAAACCGTCATCGTCCTCTTCTTCTTGATTGACTAAAGGTATGGGTGCACGTGACAGCGTATCAGCGTCTTCATGCTTCCGTCCAGACTTATATACTATGGTAACATCAAATTCCTGTAGACGCAAGCTCCATCGGGCCAGTCGTCCAGAGGGATCACGAATGTTTACCAACCAGCAGAGGGCATGGTGATCCGTCACCACTTTAAATGGACGACCATAGAGGTACGGACGAAACTTGGTGATCGCCCACACTACTGCGAGACACTCTTTCTCTGTGGTCGTGTAATTCACCTCGGTACGGGACAGTGAGCGGCTGGCATAAGCTATGACTCTTTCTTTGCCGTGTTGATGCTGGACGAGCACTGCGCCGAGGCCGATGTTACTGGCGTCAGTGTGCACCTCTGTGTCAGCATCTTCGTCAAAATGCGCAAGAACAGGGGCTGATTGCATCCGCTGTCGTAGCTCGGCAAAAGCAGCCTGTTGTTCGGTAGCCCATACAAACGGTGTGTCGTCGCGTGTAAGGCGAGTCAAGGGTTCCGCTATCTTCGAAAACCCTCTAATAAATCGTCGATAGTAGGCGCACAAACCCAGAAAGCGCCGAACAGTCTTTTTGTCTGTAGGATGCGGAAACGCGGCTACAGCGGCAAGTTTGTCGGGGTCGGGTCGTACTCCATTCGCATTGACTACATGGCCAAGGAATTTGAGCTCTTCATAACCAAAGTGACACTTCTGCGGTTTGAGTGTAAGATCTGCTGATTGAATAGCCTGTAGCACACTCCTGAGGCGGTGAAGGTGTTGCTGGAAGGTTTCAGAAAAAACGACAACATCATCAAGGTATACCAGACAAGTTTGCCACTTCAGACCAGTAAGCACAGTGTCCATCATTCGCTGGAAGGTTGCGGGCGCTGAGCACAAACCAAAAGGAAGGACTCGAAATTCATACAGGCCATCAGGGGTCACAAATGCCGTTTTCTCGCGGTCTCGCTCGTCAACCTCAATCTGCCAGTACCCGCTTTTTAAATCCAAAGAGGAAAAATAGTGGGCGTGGCGTAATCTGTCTAACGAGTCGTCGATGCGTGGCAGCGGGTACACGTCCTTTTTAGTCACGCTGTTCAGCTTCCGGTAATCGACGCAAAAACGTAGCGTTCCGTCTTTCTTCTTGACTAGGACGACCGGAGAGGACCACGCACTGTTGGAAGGCTCGATGACACCGTCGTCAAGCATTTCTCGAACTTGCGTACGAATGGCTTCTCGTTCCTTCGCTGACACACGGTAAGGCTGTTGGTGTACTGGGCGGGCGTCGTCGTAAGTGATGATTCTGTGCCTAGTGATCGAAGTCTGGCGCACCTTAGAGGAAGCAGCGAAGCATGACTTGAATTCAAGCAAGAGTTTCCGCAGTGCTGTCTGGTTTTCTGGTGTGAGGTTAGAATTAATATCGATATTGTTTAGAGACGTATCGGCGGCCTCCACTGCTTCCGACGAGAAGCAGATGGGAATGGTTCCTAATTCATCTGCAAACGCTAACGAAGTGCCACGGAAAAGGTGTCGGTGTTCGTTGCTGAAATTTGTAACGAGCAGTTGAGATCGGCCATCACGTAGCTGTATGATACTCCTAGCCACACAAACACCTTGAGTCAGCAGGTATTCAAAATTACTTTCTGCAATCGCTTCACCATTTCGCAATCCACAGCATGTGACGTCGACAATAACACTGGCTCTTGGAGGAAGCGTTATACTTTCAGCAGAAACACGAAGAACGTCGGTACGTTGTTGGTCGTCCTGCTTGTCGATTGCTCGGTCGGCTGAGAAGGTGATGCGATTCTCTTGAAGATCAATGACAGCTCCATATTCGTGCAGGAAGTCAACACCAAGAATAACGTCGCGTGAACATTCACGGAGCACAAGGAAACTTCCTACAAAAGTATGACCGCAGACCCGAACTCTACTCGTGCAGGTTCCAAGCGGAGAGACGGTGTGGCCACCAGCCGTTCGAATCACGGAGCCATGCCAAGGCGTGATTACCTTCTTTAGTTGTCTGGTCATTTTCCCGCTTAGTATCGAATAGTCAGCCCCGGTATCAACTAAAGCACCTACTGCATAGCCATCTATCAGCACCGGTATATCCAGAGAAAGCCGCACATATCGCTCAGTCGAATCTACACCCTTTACTGTTAGCGTCGATCGGAGGTCTTCAGCACGTCGACTGCCAGCGACCTCGCCTCCAAGGGTCGCTTGCGTTAGTTTTCCCGGCGGGGACTGGAGAACCGTGCGCCAGCATGGCGCTGTGGCGAAGATGAAAAGCGCCTCGGCGACGGTGAGCGCGACTGCCGTCCAGAAGGCGGCGGCATGCGCTGTTGAGCCAGGTAGTCCTCAATGTCCCGGGGTCGCTGGCCATACCGAGGAGGCGCTGAATATACTGAAAATCCGCGCAGCCCGAGGCGCCGGTATGGACACTGGCGGTACAAATGGTCCGCTTCACCGCAGTGGAAGCACAAAGGTCGGCGATCAGGAGTGCGCCAAACATCAGATTTCCGAGGCGAAGCACGTCTGTCGTCAAGGTAGTGTGCTGGTTGTTCCGCAAGATGCACAGGGTTGGCGTAAACGAGGGGTGGCGGTGTGCGTGTGTTCTCGTAGTACCGTAGAGGCTGCGCCGACTGAAGTGAAACCGTAGGAGGTGCCTGAACAAACAGCGGGGAAGAGGAAACTGGGCGTTTCAAGGCTTCTGCATAGGTCGGACGGTGGTAGTCAGCCGGGGCGGGTGTGGCGTTATTCAGACTCACAGGGTCACGAAGGGCATGATGCAGCTCGTCCTTGACGATGCTTGCAATGGAACTCACCGTAGGTAATGGTGGTGTGGCAGCCTTTTGCAGCTCCTCGCGTACTATGGAGCGGATAAGGTCGCGCAGACACTCGGTGTTGCTCCCAATATTCGTTAGAACTTGAGCAGTGGACGTGTTCACTTGCCGCTCATACAGGGTGGATCGATGCTGAAGCATCTTTTCCATCGTGACAGCTTCAGACAAAAACTCGGCGACCGTGTTCGGAGGGCTCCGTACAAGACCAGCGAAAAGCTGCTCTTTAACTCCCCGCATCAGGTGACGCACCTTCTTTTCTTCTGTCATACTCTGATCGGCTCGTCGGAACAGGCGCGTCATATCTTCCACATAGGTCATGACAGTTTCATTGGGCATCTGGATGCGGGCCTGGATCGCTCGTTCCGCTCGTTCGTGGCGATCAGCACTTCTGTAAGTATCCAAGAGCCGGCGGCGGAATTCGGGCCACGATGTCATCTGTTCCTCGTGATTCATGTACCAGGTACGTGCTCCATCCTCTAAATAGAAGTACACACGTCGTAGTTTGGCCGCGTCGTTCCAGTCGTTCAAAGCAGCCACGCGCTCGAAGTCGACCAACCAGTCCTCGACGTCTTCGAGCTCGGTGCCATGAAACGGTGTCGGAACCTGCGGACTTTCGAGGGTGTACCGAGTCACCGGGGGGTTTTCCGTACCTGTTAGAGTGGTTTGAACGGACGTGCTCATCATGCTGGTGTGAACTATAGGGTCAGCTTCGGGAGGCAATCCCCTGATCCTGCGGCTTGTCCGATGAACGGGAGTGTTGACTCGAACTGGGCTTGTGGTGCCGCTTCCAGGAGGGGTCTGCAACATCCGTGAGGGGCCTACCCAGCACCTCCACCAGTTGTCACGTCACTCCAGGGGGTGTCGACAAGATTTACTGACGTCTGAGCAACAGGGCTCTAACCAAGCGCGTCGGTTGGGCTTGTTTGCCAGAGCGAGGGCCCACGTGCACTTCTTTCTTCTCTGTGGTGTGGGCCTTCACCTTGGCATACGACCCACTACTAGAAAGAGGTGGCAATATCGCACATTACTTTTTGTCATGTACAATATATTCTCGAAGTAGAAATCCACTTGTCATTACCCCTTTTACAAAACTAGGCCTGACCTTCTCGGAGAAAAATGTTTTAAACTTCGGTGCCTCAGGTTTGGGATACTGCCTCAAGGATGCCTTTGATGCCGTGTGTTTTTTTATTATAACTACTCTACGAGTACCATTAAAATCTGGTATTAATTTAAATTATTCGTCATTTCGTTACATTAAAACTGAAGTTTTCAAAATTATTCCCGTCAGGTTATTACGGCAGTCTGGAATACAGGCTCAAAAGCACATTACTTGTAGTTAAATTGAATTTTTTACGTACCAATGCCATTTCATTTTTTATTTTTGGTTTTAAATTTTATAGTTTACCTGAAATAACATTGAACAGTCTCTACCTTGCATTCTAGGCCAATCACCCAAAGTGGGTACGTGCCATGTATCTAGGAAAGCAAAGCGAAGCAAAGGATGACTAAGGCTGCTCGAGGCAAAGGCGACAAAGACGAATAATCATGTGGGGCACGATGCCACGTTGCGCGTGTTTTAAGGCGTCTCTGGAGCCAATCAGAAAACGAGTCGTCAGCGCTTACTGCCACGACGAAACCAGGCTGCAAGGGCCTTTCTCAGTTGCCATTCCATCTCTTCGAAGAAGACGATAGCGAGAGCACTTCAGGCGAGATGCAGTGCCGGATGACGAGTACGCGATGGCGGAGCACACCTAAGACGCCGCGAGAGGACGACTTAGACGGGCGCAGCAAGGCTTGGCAGGTTGTGGTCACGCGGGTTCCGAAACGGTGGCCCCCAAATAGACAACCATCTGCGACAACATCCAAGGCAACATCGCAGGAGCCAATGCGATGTCCACGTCTCGCGCCAGATGCCCCTGTGAAACAGCTTAGCCCCGTTATCGATCTTATTTACGTGAGTCACTCAAATATGACGCGATTTTGCCAACTTTACAATCAGTGGGCCTTAAGAAAGCAGACATGCTTCGTTTCGATGCTTGATCCACGCATAAGTAACGTTCATTCAAGCTTCGCTGCTGCTTTGGACCGCAGCGCCCAATATTGCATGTGATATCTTCTTTTCCCAAAACTTCGTCTCCGTAACTTTTGCATATATTCTGGTGGCGTTAACGATGTATAAATATACCTTAACACCGTGCAGGAACTTGTGAAAAGAGTGACTACCCCTTGTTCAGCAAGCGCCGTGCTCCTGTGTCCTACCAAGCTATAGTGTTCGCTTGCGCGTACATCGAGCCTTCCCACCTCAGCAGAGACATCATGAAGACATGGAATCTGCGCCTGATAGGGAATCCTATGCGTCGCCAAACGGTCTACCAAATACTCGTTTTATAGCCTGTTCGCAAGCGATCTCATGTGTTGAACGATTTGTATCACCACTGTATAGAAACTATCAGCCTCTAATGTTTTCGAATATTGTTAATAAAGGTTTATTGAAGCGTCAGTTTTGTTCACGATATTGAAGCGTCAATAAAACTTCGTTTGGGCTTTGTTCGGGTGTAACTTTCAAGGTGAAGAGTTTAGTGCGATTCAGGGTGGACAACAAAGAGATGACGCAGTGCTTGTCTGATCATTATCTCCTTTCTTATGTATTAGGATGATGTTAGCATTCTTCCAAGATTCTGGTACTCTTACCGTCAGGAGACACCTCGTAAACAGGCTCGCTAGTTTTTCTAACACAATCCGTCCTCCATCTTTCAGCAGATCTGATGTTGCCTGATCCTCACCAGCATGCAGCTTTGCCTCATTGCATGCTCTCCAAGGCTTTTATGACTTCTTCTATCATTGCTGGTGCGATGTCATCTAGGCCACCACTAGTTCTATATTAAGGTCGTGGTTGTCCCGACTACTGTACAGATCTTTGTAAAACTTCTCCGCTAATTTAACTATCCTATCCCACATGCATACGTGAATTTAATATAGCATACAAAGCACCATATGACATTCGACCACATCTGCCTGCCAGAGCCCCCCTTCATGTCACAGTGATCCCCCCCCCCAAAAAAAGAAAGAAAAGAAAATTCTACCTACGTACCTTGGCGTAGTTCACGTGACTGGTTGGCATGTCAGTTAGAGAAAGAGGACGCTTTCATTCCCATCACGCGAGCAGCGACGCAGGAGAAGGAGGAAGAGGAGGCGCTACCGCAGCGAAGAGTGGGTGTATGCCACAGTATAGGAGAACGGGAACGAGTCTTTCCTTTTGCTGCTGACGTTGTGGTTACCACCACGGGCTCGCACTTCGATAGGGTATCCCCGGCAGCGTGAAAAGGTCGCGGCATCCGTTTGCGGAAGAGAAGGTGTGAGAAAGGCGGTGCGTGAAAGACCTGCAACCACCTGCGAGATGGCGACGCCACCAGAGCAGGCTCCGGACGCCGTGGCTAGCACCAGCACCGCGACTGACGACGAGACCGATGATGAGACCGACAACGAGTTACTCAGCGCGTACGTAGATGTTTCGAGCGACTACGAGAGTGATAACGACGAGACTAACAAAGCGTCTGTAGCGGCGATGAAGTTTGCGAAAAGCGCCGCCGCTTTCCACGCAAAGTCTACTGACATCGCAACCGCCAACGCCGATTTCTCCGCGCTCAAGCTGTATGCGGCCCTCGAGTCATCGGCGAGCAAGACGAACCCCTGGCAGCCGAACGTCTGCGAGTACGAGGAGACGACGCCGATGTGCCGGATGCGGGTCAAGCGCGACATCGCGGACCTGCTCACCGACCCGCCACCGGGAGTGCACGTCGTGCCGGCGGAGCACAATATCACCGTGATGGACGCGCTGGTGCTGGGCCCCGATGGCACGCCGTACGAGGGCGGTTTTTTTCACTTCGTGATACAGTGCCCGCCCGATTACCCGATCAAGCCGCCACGCGTTCGCTTCATGACCACCGGCTACAACGGCGTGCGCTTCAACCCGAACCTCTACGAGTGTGGCAAGGTGTGCCTCAGCATACTGGGCACCTGGACAGGGCTGGCCTGGAGCCCCGCGCAGAGCATCGCCAGTGTACTCATCTCGATCCAGTCACTGCTCTCTGAAAACCCGTACCACAACGAGCCGGACTACGAGACCAAGGGGCGTCCGGGGGACTCCAAGCGGTACAACCTCATCGTCCAGCACGAGACAATCCGCGTGGCCGTGTGCGACGCCATCGAAGCCTGCCTCAACGGATATTCGCCTTGCCCACCTCCTTTGAGGGAAGTGATGCTCAAAACGTTCCCGGACTATTACGACAAGTACGAGGCAGTCGTCGTGTCCAATGAGGACCTAACGGGCAGGTTCATGGAAGATCCATTCGGCGCAAGTAGGGGGCAGTTCCAGTACAAGACTTTGCTCAAGAGACTGCAGGCACTGAAAGGGCGAGTGCAAGAGTGTTTAAAAGCTGACGCGTGAACGAAGCGAATGAGCGGCTGAACGTTCGGGTTGCTGCCCCTGAAAAGAGTCAATTGTTGAATCTGTAAAGTTTTTTTTTCTCATTTCTGTGGGCTAAATTTTGTGATGCCTCTTTTTTATCTACTTGGTACGGAGATGATATACGTAGTGTATATCGCCGTATATCATATACTGCAATATATACTACGTATATCGCCTCATTATCTTGGGATAAAACAGAATTAGTATTTAGGGGTAAGAAAGCTTGTCGAATAAGTTTGACGGGTCATGACATGATTAACTTGCAAATACTGTTGCGTACGTACGTTGTCAAACCTTTTCCTCCACACATACGTGGCACATACCCACATATCCGGCGTGGCGGTATGCGGATATAAACATGGGTGATTGACAATTCGTTGACCCTGGAGCGATGGGAACACACATTTGTAATTTAAGTGCAAAAGCGCCGAGAAAACTAAAACTGGCAGCAGTGACCCGATGAATGCAAAAGTTAAATATTAGGGTCCCAGCAAGAATTGAAACCTTTGGAAAAAACAGCCTATTGCCGGCGAAACGGCTATTGTGGTTGCGTTGCTGGCCATTCAAATTTATAAACATCACATATGTACTCCTATGACAAATGATTCACGTCGGGTTAGCATTAGTTATACACTTCGTTGACATCCACGGAAGTTGGTCTATACGCACGACTAACCAGAGTTATCATCCTCGCAAGTACAAACGCTTCATATCCACTTACCTCTTCTGTGTTGATTATAGCCATGTTGCTGTTAGCATCGTAGCACAGCTGTAAACATCGGTTGGTTATATAAAGTATCTGCGACTGTTCAACTTATGTCTGAGCGACGAGATTTGTACGTGTATTTAGCATGATTTCGTAATGTCTGGCCTAATTAAAAGTACAAGGTCACACCCCTTACGCATGCTTTGCATTACATTGATCCCCATGTTACATGGTATCTGCCAATGAAAATAACGAAAAGTCCTTCTTGACTATGGGATCGAAACGTATGTATATCTGTAGGGCTTCTTCAGAGAGGCCAAACAAATAGCATTTCAGTAAACATGTAATTTCGTTTTTTATCTCGGCCGTGTGCTATTGCGATATCATCTATATGAACACTATAGATAGGTTCTCGCCATCGACGTCACCATCGCCGTCATGTACTCTGAAGTAGTGCCCGTCCTTCTCATATTTCCCTCCGACTTGCATTGTGCCCTATGCTGGGTGCCAAAATACGTTAACAGGTCACACCTCCGATTCACCACAAGGTCGCTTCTTTTAAAACCATTGTTGAAGATAGTAACATGAATCAGTTCTATACTGTAAAGCATATGAGCAATACTGGTTGTTTAAACGGGACGCTATGCCATCGGTTACATTTACATGCCTTTTTGGTCTACATCTGTGCTTCTTAAAAAACCATGAGAGTCAATGCGAATGTTTTTATTTGTTTTTAAAGTAGGACGTAAAAAAAAGTCTGCACCTCTCTTCTGCCACATGGACAGAGGAAAGTGGAACAGCGCAGTGCTGGACGAGATATCAGGATTGATTCCCAGCCACAGCACTCACATTATAGTGGGTGCGATATGTACTAGTGCAATGCACTTCCATAGAGGAGGAGAAATGAAGAGGAAAGACTGGGGAGTTAACCAAGCTTTGGCTCAGTTGGCTACCATACACTTGGTGTGGGGAAAGGGAGTATGATAGAAAAGAAAGAGATAGGGGAAGAAAGAAGAGTAAGAAAGAGTTGCATTGATAGTCACCTAATTTGGGTTTCAAGATGAGGTCAAAATAATTTGGTATTAACTTGCTACAGTGCATCTCATCATCAGGTTATATTTTTGCAACACGAAACTGTAGAATTTGACTTTAATTCTCCTCTAAACCAGCATAGGTGCTCAGTGCTCTCATAGGTGCACAGTGCTTGCAAAACCCTGCTCCCAGTTTTGCTCGTGTGAATGTCTCGTTCACCACACATTTTATGGCATTATTTAGCAGTGCAGTTTTTCAGGCCCTTCCTGATTGCTCTGTCCCCTCCCCCTTTTCTTTCTTTTTTTCAAAATTTTAAAACCCAGAAAACAGGTATACCGGTGAACATTTACAGCCAAGTAGTTTAAACTGCATGGTAAGACGTTTAACGGTTTGTAATGTGTTGAAGTTGGCCCATATTCACACACCTTGCAAATCAACAACTCAATTCCTTCATCTTCCTTATGTAACCCTATGTGCAGCAGTCATGCAACTATACTGTAAGAGAAGTAAATGTTCAAGACAAATAGAAGTCTTGAATGAAAGTTACTGGCAGGAGAATGCAAAGTTTGCATTCCTTGAAACAGTTGCTTGAGATTTACAACTCACCTCAAGGATCAATACCGATTCTGTACGATTAGAGGCACCTGCAGGTTCAAAAAAAGCTAATCATAAATCCAATCGAGGGAGCAAATTAACATTAATATCACTAAGCACTTTCACTAAATATCCTATTCAATATTGCAGGAAAATAAGCAGCAGCAGACATGTGCACAAGTAGTAACAACGAAAACGCTCAGCTAGAGGTTAAAATCTAAATTCTAGCCATGGTAGCACATCTTTATGATGAAGGAAAAATAAAGAAATCACGAAAATGACCGGATCTTGGATGAAGAAGCCAGAACATTGTTTTATTAGCAGTTTTTAAAATGCTCGATTTGTGTAACTTTTCAATTATGTTCAAGAATTAGCTCGTTGTTCTCTTGCTTGGAGTGCAGATTCATTTCTACCATTGTCACCTTTCTTCCTTTGAGGCCCCTGGAACCAAGTACCCCTACCGTAAAGTGACATGGTAAAATATCCCACCTCAGCCTTTATTCCTGTACAGTCCAACCAGCAGCCTATGTTCTCACTGCTGAATAAAAGCGGAGGCGAGTAAGTTGTGCATGCATGAACTTTACTGCATGAGTCTGACACAGCACCCCAAAGCACAAGCTCTCGTAAGAAACCGTGATGTGTTTCACTTTGTTCTGACTATGGAGATTTAAGCAAAATTTGTTGAAAGACAAAAATATGAAAACAGGTGTGCTTTTTATTTCTGTAATGTGCATTGCAGTAAAGTGATTGTGCAAAGAGAACACTCGCAGATGGAGCAGCTGAATGGGTGCCAGGCGTTCTTTGGTTGAAGGGGCAGTCACATTCAATTGGCTTCTTGTGCAGCCTTGGTGAAGCTATGAAAACAGCAAATGCTAGTGCCTTCATTCCAACTTCGATCTTGAGTGAGCACTGTAACATACTGAGCAAGCACCCCTTTTTACTTTACAGGAGACCTGAAATATAATTAATGTATGACGGATTTTCGACAAACGTATAAAGCTGGCGTGGAACTTTAGCAACAGGTCATGCAGCCTTCGTTCGTTTTCGTCAGGAAGCGTTGGATTTATGTTGACGCCACGAAGAGGTGCTTCGGCATTGTTGGTTGCTTCGGAAGCAAAACACTCGGTCGCATTGGTTACTGGGTCGGAATGGGTGATGACAAAGAGTTTGGAGACAAGGAATTAATCACACCTTCTGAATACCGCTTCTTGATGCCTAAAAACAAGCAAGCAGGCTGCTTCTACCTTCTTGAAGATTCATGATGTTTACATAGATGAATTACTGAACGCACAAATACCGCGCAGACTTCTTTTATTTAGCAATGATATGCCTACTGAGCCGTTATCAGAACTCCTAAAATCGTTGTTCCTCCAACATACCACCTACTCTTCCATCCTTTGTTCAAGGTTTACTTTATTTCTTTTGAATAATAGATTCAGCTACTAATCAAACACAAACACTCTCTGATCAGGCCATCCTAGAAACATTAAATGTCTGCTTTTTGTTTAAGATTATTGTGGGCATTATTTATGCGTTACATCTTCTTATCTGAACATACTCATCATCACCACTCTAGTTTGGGTTGTGGGGTACATACTCGAGAAAACAACGAAGTCTTGAGGGTCTTGAACGTTGATTTACAATATACCTATCGCTGAAGTAATGTCACTCATAGCAAGCGAACGCATAAACCTGAAGCTTGCCTCCCGTTACTAAAATTAGTCCTCAAACTTAGTTATTTAAAATTGTATTCATCCAACATAATTTTGGAAAGAGTATGGGAACCCCTTTTGCACCACCATTTTTATGGCACAAATAAAATTGAGAGCTTTTGAAATAGTCTCTGGTAACAATTTCCATTAACATCTGTTACACAGATGACATATTCACTACATGTGAACATATTACAATAATATTATTTGGTGTTTAACGTCGCAAAACCACAATATGATTATAAGGGCTGTGAAATTGAGGGCTCTAGAAAATTTGGTCATCTGGTGTCCTGGCATCGGACAGTGCACGAGCCTCTAGCCTTCCACCTCCATCAAAATGTGGTCGCAGCAACCAGGATCAAATCTGCCACCTTCAGGTCAGCAACTGCGCACCTAACTGCTACACCACTGTGGCATGTGAACATGGCATAAGTGCACTAAATGCATTCATTGGGGACAAGGTTCACCCTAGTATAAATTTACCATGCACCAACCTTTCAGGGAACGTACTTCCTAGATATGACGGTATCTAATGAAACATTGAAACACAATTAAGGTTATGCTCAAGATATAGCCAAGGAATAGCCAACAATACATAGAATACACAAGCCATCAGTCGTGACACTTCAAACAGAAAACATTCATCGGACATGCGAAGCGTTTAGAATAGGTCTGTAGCGAGAGCAATGACTACGCTCACCAGTTAGGCAACTCAACGCAGACATTTGTTAGGAGAAACGAGTCGCACAACGTTCTAAACAAGGTCTACAATGAATCTTGAAACTTAGAAAGTAAGCACTCCCTGAAGATGCCCTGTTGCACAGCCTAACCATCTTCTAGCTTTTATAATCAAATACCGAAATGCACATCTAAATTTAAATATCCTTCGTAAACATAATCTGACATTAAAAAGCAATGAGCGCCTTGGAAAAGCGTTCCCAAAATTCCAAAGGTCATGCATCATTGCAATAGAAATTTTAAGGACATGCTAGATGCAAAAGTATGCGGCGGCTGCATTTCCAATGGAGGCGGAAATGTTGTAGGCCCGTGTGCTCAGATTTGGGTGCACGTTAAAGAACCCCAGGTGGTCTAAATTTCCGGAGCCCTCCACTACGGCGTCTCTCATAATCATATAGTGGTTTTGGGACGTTAAACCCCACATATCTATCTATCTAGATGCAAAAGTAAACTCCCATTTTTTTAACACCTAGTTCTCGTCTAAGATGCAAGATCTGCAAACACCCTAAAGATTGTACTAGCGTTAAAAGAACCATAAGTGATTATGTATATCATACAAAATGTAGTTTTACCTGCATAATTCAAACATGATCAACATGATCAAATGCTCATATTGTCATAAACAAGACAGCTCGTTATAGTTTGATTAAATGAGCATCAAGCAGACACGGCAAATTGAGTACCGAAAGTGGTGGTGTAGTATTTTATAACAGCAGGACATGTCTTCGATTATGTTAAACCTTACGTACTATAGTTGGCTATCAGCAAAAAAATATTGCCACACTTTATTCACAAGTTTAATACATCCCAGCCAACAAGTATAAATGTTTCAAAGGGGCTCTCGGATCAATTTGATATGGCACATACACAATGAAGATCAGCAAAAGTCAAGCCGTTCTTCTAGGAATTTGTAACGCTACTTATCCCCATTGTCACGTGGTGCATCCTCGAAGCAAGGATAATTCAGCAACACGTTTTCTCCCCTTCTACATGACAGCTCCCTCCCTCCTTTCTGTTTCATGGGCTTTAGACTCGGCCAATTCAGCATGTCAGCTCCTCCTTTTCATCTGCCTCTATTTTCAATGTGGCCTCTGCTCCATCGTTTACAGAAAGGGCTGACTTCTAGCCTTGTTGGTTTGACTAATCTGAAATATTTTTTGGTCACTTACTGAACATTGGCACCAGTGTACATGTGTTCCCTTCGTCTTAATA
This sequence comes from Rhipicephalus annulatus, assembly GCA_013436015.1. Lineage (NCBI taxonomy): Eukaryota > Metazoa > Arthropoda > Arachnida > Ixodida > Ixodidae > Rhipicephalus > Rhipicephalus annulatus. The sequence continues at coordinate 153,594 of WOVY01009449.1, forward strand.
AATCCGCCCTACACATTTCACATAAGGTCGGTGGTTGCAGCCTTGAACAAGTATGCATGTGGAAGCGGTGGATGAAGCGACAGCCAGCATTCAAAAATTTTTCATCTCTTCGAGCTTTCGTCTTCGCCTCAACTTCTGTCTTCTTTTATTTCATAACATAAAACTTCCAAATAAATAATAATAAAAGATGCTATTGCTTTGTATCATCATCATCATCATCATCATCAGCCTGTCTACGTCCACTGCAGGACAAAGGCCTCTCCCATGTTCCGCCAGTTAACCCGGTCCTGTGCTTGCTGTTGCCAATTTATACCCGCAAACTTCTTAATCTCATCTGCCCACCTAACCTTCTGTCTCCCCCTACCCCGCTTCCCTTCTCTGGGAATCCAGTTGGTGACCCTTAATGACCAGCGGTTATCCTGTCTACGTGCTACATGCCCGGCCCATGTCCATTTCCTCTTCTTTATTGCAGCTATGATATCCTTAACTCCCGTTTGTCCCCTAATCCACTCTGCTCTCTTCTTGTCTCTTAAGGTTACACCTACCATTTTTCTTTCCATTGCTCGCTGCGTCGTCCTCAATTTAAGTTGAACCCTCTTTGTGAGTCTCCAGGTTTCTGCTCCGTAGCTAAGTACCGGCAAGATACAGCTGTTATATACCTTCCTCTTGAGGGACAGTGGCAATCTACTTGTCATAATTTGAGAGTGCCTGCCGAATGTGCTCCACCCCATTCTCATTCTTCTAGTTACTTCAATCTCGTGGGTAGGCTCTGCGGTCATTACCTGCCCTAAGTAGACATAGTCTTTTACAACTTCAAGTGCACTATTACCTATCGCAAAGCGCTGCTCCTTTTCGAGGTTGTTGTACATTACTTTCGTTTTCTGCAGATTAATTTTAAGACCCACCTTTCTGCTCTCCTTGTCTAACTCCGTAATCATGAGTTGCAATTCGTCCCCTGAGTTACTCAGCAATGCAATGTCATCGGCGAAGCGCAGGTTACTGAGGTACTCTCCATTAACTCTTATCCCTAACTGTTCCCATTCTAGGCTTCTGAAAACGTCCTGTAAGCACGCAGTGAATATCATTGGGGAGATTGTGTCCCCCTGCCTTACACCCTTCTTTATTGGTATTCTGTTGCTTTTTTTATGAAGCACTATGGTGGCAGTTGATCCCCTGTAGATTTCTTCCAGAATGTTTATATATATTTCATCTACGCCCTGATTCCGCAGTGTCTGCATGACGGCTGATATTTCTACTGAACCAAACGCCTTCTCGTAATCTATGAAGGCTATGTATAGTGCATGGTTGGTTATACTCTGAGCATTTCTCTATTACCTGATTGATAGTATGAATGTGGTCAATTGTTGAGTAGCCTGTTCTAAATCCTGCTTGTTCCTTTGGTTGATTGAATTCTAATGTTTTCTTTACTCTGCTAGCAATTACCTTTGTAAATAGCTTGTATACTACAGAGAGCAAGCTGATCGGTCTGTAATTCTTCAAGTCCTTGTCATCTCCTTTCTTATGTATTAAGATGATGTTAGCGTTCTTCCAAGACTCTGATACTTTTCCCGTCAGGAGACACCTCGTAAATAGAGTGGCTAGTTTTTCTAACACAATCTGTCCTCCATCTTTCAGCAGATCTGATGTTACTTGATCCTCACCAGCAGCTTTGCCTCTGTGCATGCTCTCCAAAGCTTTTCTGACTTCTTCTATCATTACCGGTGGGGTGTCGTCTGGGTTACTGCTAGTTCTTATAGTATTAAGGTCGTGGTTGTCTCGGCTACTGTACAGATCTCTGTAAAACTCCTCCGCTATTTTAACTATCCTATCCATATTGGTAGTTAATTTGCCTTCTTTGTCCCTTAGTGCATACATCCGCCTTTTGCCTATCCCAAGTTTCCTCTTCACTGCTTTGACGCTTCCTCCGTTTTTCAGAGCGTGCTCAATTCTCTCCATGTTATACCTTCTTACATCGCATACCTTACGTCTATTAATCAGCTTCGAAAGCACTGTCAGTTCTATTTTGTCTGTTGTACTTGACACTTTCATGATTTGACGCTTCTTAATTAGGTTCTTCGTTTCCTGGGAAAGCTTGCCGGTGTCCTGTCTAGCTACCCTGCCTCCAACTTCCACTGCACACTCCGTGATGATACTCGTCAGATTATCATTCATTGTATCTACGCTAAGGTTGGTTTCCTCGCTAAGAGCAGAGTACCTGTTCTGCAGTGACACTCTGAATTCCTGTACTTTCCCTCTCAGTGCTAGCTCATTGATTTGCTTCTTGCGTATCAGTTTCTGTCGTTCCTTCTTCAAGTCTAGGCGGATTCGAGCCCGTACCATTCTATGGTCACTGCATCTTACCTTGCCAACCACTTCCACATCCTGCACGACTCCTGGGTGTGCAGTCATTATAAAGTCTATTTCGTTCTTATTTACGCCATTAGGGCTCCTCCATGTCCACTTGCGGTTTTCTCGTTTTCGGTAGAAGGTATTCAAAATACGCAGATTATTGCGTTCTGCGAATTCTACTAGTAGCTCTCCTCTGGCGTTTCTAGTGCCGATGCCATAATCTCCTACAGCTGGTGGGGACTGAGGGCCGTGAGTTAATTGACGAATGCCTTCGGGAGGGGGTGGCCAGATACTGCACCAGGGTGGCCAATCCTTCTCTGGTGAGATCATCGGTGCGTACCGGCTTTAAGCCGGTACGATCAGACAGTAGTGGGAATGCTCCATGCATGTCTTCCTTATCGTTGTTCAGCAGCGTTGGCGGCCACCCACCACGGAGCCCAACGAGGGGACGCTACAAGGTTACAAATGCTGAAACCTGTAGACGCCAGCCGTACAACGCCACTATAACCCAATGCGCCTAGACCAAGGTAGGCTATTTGCACAGGGTTAACCCTAGCCGCCAGGAAGTTTGGAAGTAAACGGAAGAGAGTAGAAGACAGGACAGATAAATAGTAAGAGATAAAGACGAAGATGTAGGGAGAGAGAGATAGGAAAAGGCGACCCATTGTTATAATAGCTCATTTTTTGTGTAGATTTTAATATATCTTCTATGTGCACAATGAGCTTGGTTTCTTATGTACACTAAAGGTATACTACAAAACAGAGCGATCATTTGACTGAGTTAATGAAGCAACCATCCCTCTTCATTCTTTATTTTCTATCCTCTTGCCTGGTCTACAGACTATGTACTATATTAAATTGAAATTAAGAAGGAAACAAAAAGATCCTTATTTTCACATTATAGCACAAAAATTAGGATATTTAGTAAATGTGTCTCTTCATTTTATTACCAGCATTTCAAGTGCCCGAGGAATGACTGCTGGCAAACCAAGGAAGTGTTCCTTCCTAAGCAAATATGCAAAACATCCCCCCTTCTCAGACGCTTAAATTGTAATTTTTCAGTGGTTAAATATTTCAAATAGTTCAACAATTTGAAAATTAGACCAAATGTTACATATATCACGCTAATTTGTTATGCGAGACAAGAAGACGGCAGAGTGGATTAGAGAATAAACGAAGGTTAAGGATATCATAGTTGAAATCAAGAAAAGGAAATGGACATGGACCGGTCATGAAGCGCGTAGACAGGATAACTGCTGGTCATTAATGGTAATTAACTGGATTTCCAGAGAAGGCAAGCGGGTTAAAGGGAAACAGAAGGTTAGGTGGACAGATGAGATTAAGAAGTTTGTGGGTATAAATTGGCAGCGGCAGGCACAGGACAGAGTTAACTGGCGGAACATGGGAGAGAGGCCTTTGTCCTGCAGTGGACGTAGCCAGGCTGATGATGATGATGATGAATTGGTTAAGCCGAACTGAGCAGTTTTTCGGCTGTCACTCAGCATCGTCAGTGCAGCCGATTTGAACTCGTCGAGACGCTTCCGCTGCAGATCGGACACAGTATAAGAGCGACACGTGAACATATAACCAGCAACGTGTTTAGGTTACACGCATATTAAGCGGACATCATGAGTACACGTAGCGCCACAAGAGAAACCCAACAACGCGTATTGCGTTGTAGTGCCGCACTGAAAGCTCGGTAAACATTAAAAGTCCTTCTTTTATTGGAAAGACGTGTATTAGCCTCTACAATAATTTCAACAGGCTGCAGTACAAACTGAGCAACTTGCGCAGTGAGAACACTTTCGAATTGTGGTACTTTTAACAAGAAACTGTTTTACAATCGTTGCCACGATATTTATGGTGCAAAAGCGTATTTATCAAGAGATTAGTTAGAGTTTTACAACTTACCTGTCGTTGACAGAAAATGCACTATCAAGCTGAGAACATTTGTCTTCCCTACTGCAGTCAATGAAGAGCAGATTTATCTCAAGAAAGAATGCTTGCGGCAAACAAACACGTAGCTCAAACTTGTGTTCGTTCACTGACACAACCGAAAGCCGCCATGACACTTTACTTCACTCAGGAGGTAACAAGAAAGACCCAGTAAAGACAACGTAAGCCAAGGTTGTTGCGAGCCTAATTCACCGCTGCTCTAGCTTCTCACTTGTCACCATTTCAAAAACCCTAGCGACAGTATTGTTGTTGTTGTTCACCTATTGTTAGTAACGCACACCCACTATGGGGGATTGGCATTGCTTGCTTGCTTGATCCTTACATTTGTGGCTCTCACCCACTAAGGGGGATTGGCCAAGAAGCCGGTGGTTATTGCAAGTCAATACCTTTAGGTTTTCCAGGCTAGATGAATATGATTACTTTGTTTTGACTGTGAAATTATTTTGGCACAATGTAAAAAAAGGAAAAGAAGGGAAATAATAGAATTTGTTGAATATCTGAGGTGTAATCATTATATTGCCGCCAGCACGTAGTGGGTTGACAGCAAGAGCGGCTCTAAATCTGGAGGAAAAAAGAAGATCGCGTTCTTCTTTGCTCGAGAGCCAGCCACGACTGACGCATCGTCCTAGTGCTAGCTACCTGGTGGTTTAATAAATCCCCCAGTACTTGTGACTCTTCGTGACAAACTGGTGGAAGTGCTGGGTAGTCTCACGGATGCTGCAGACCCCCCCAGGAAGCCGCGATACGAGTCCAGTGCCAGTCAATACTCCCGTGCATCGGACCAGCCGCCGAATCAGGGGATTGCCTCCGGAAGCCGACGATACTGCTCCCACCACGTCGACAAACATGACCAGCGCTTCGGTACAAACCTCGGCAACCGGCACGGGAAGCACGACGTCGAATCGCTACACGTTGGAAAGCCCACGCGCACCGGCGACGTTCCATGGCTCGGAGCACGAAGACGTTGAGGACTGGTTGGCGGATTTCGAGCGCGTAGCCGCCTTGAATCAGTGGGACGACGCGGCGAAACTGGGTCGTGTCTACTTCTATCTCGAAGACGGGGCACGTACGTGGTATCAAAACCGAGAAGAACAGCTGACGACGTGGCCCGAATTCTCTCGTAGACTTCTGCAGACGTATGCCAGTGCTGATCTCCAAGAACGAGCTGAACGAGCTATTCTGGCCCGCGTCCAGCTGCCAAACGAAACTGTGACCACGTTCGTCGAAGACATGACGCGCCTCTTCCGACGGGCCGATTCAAGAATGACGGAGGACAAGAAGTTGCGTCACTTGATGCACGGTGTCAAGGACCAGCTTTTTGCCGGCCTCGTGCGCAGCCCTCCGAAGACGGTCGCGGAGTTCTTGTCCGAGGCCGTGACAATGGAAAAAATGCTGCAGCAGCGATCCAACCAATACAACAGGCAAGTCAATGGCATGTCTACTGCCGACATTTTCACCGCCACTAGAACCAACAACGACTGTCTACGTGAACTCATCCGTGGTATAATACGTGAAGAGTTACAAAAGGCTGATGTAACACCTCATCCTACAGTAAACTCTATTGCAACTGTGATCAAGGATGAGCTGCACCAGGCCCTCCGGGACACCTTGCCTCATGATACAGCTGTGCCAGCTCCTGCTGAATACCGCCGTGAGACAACCTACGCGGAAGCTTTGAAACGCCCTGCTGCATCGCCGCCATTATTCGTCCATCCTGTTCCTGCTGTTTCACTACAGTCAGCGCAGCACATACCGTACTACGAAGGCACGTACACGCCACCACCATTGGCCTTTATCCCTGGTGCTTCTGTCGCCCATCGTTCAGTGCAACCAATTCAGTACATCGACGATCGGCGCACGTCTCCTCGAAAGTCTGATGTTTGGCGCACACCTGATCGCCGGCCTCTGTGCTTTCACTGTGGAGAAGCTGATCACTTGTAGCGCCAGTGCCCATATCGCCGTCTTGGGCTTCGCGGCATCTCTGCGTACTCACCGCCACCCCGTTACGGCCAGAGACCGCGCGACATCGAAAACTACCTCTCCCAGCAGCACGCACCACCATCTGCCGGGCGCCAGTCGCGCTCGCCATCATGGAGGCGATTTTCATCAACGCCCCAGCGGTATTCTACCACACGGTCTCCCAGCCCCCGTCGGGAAAACTAGACCAAGCGACCTCTGGGGGCGGGGTCGCTGAACGTCGAAGCGCTGAAGACCTCCCATTGACGCAGAACTGTACAGAAACCGGTCCGACATCACATACTGCTGCAAAGGATGACCGACTTTCACTCGACATAGCAGTGACAATTGATGGTTGTGCAGTTAATGCGTTAGTGGACACCGGCGCAGACTATTCCATACTGAGCGGGAAACTGACAACGCAGCTGAAGAAAGTCATCACGCCGTGGCATAACTCGCAGATTCGGACAGCTGGTGGCCACGTCGTTACTCCACTGGGTGCCTGCACAACTAGAGTACAGATTCAAGGGTACACATTCGTAGCAAGCTGCCTTGTTCTACGCGAATGTTCCCGTGACGTCATTCTGGGAGTTGACTTTCTACAAGAAAATGGAGCTATCATTGATCTGCAAGAGCGCCGCGTCACGTTCTCAGCCCAGCGAGCAATCAACGTGCAGGATGGTGGAAGGCGCGTCGACGTACTCCGTATTTCTGAACAGAGTGTGACGCTTCCTCCACGAACAAGTGTTCTAGTCGACGTAACATGCTGTGGTTTGGGCGATGGCGATGTGGTGGCTGAGACAAATTTAGAACACCTCCTGCAGCAAGGCATTTGTGTAGCTAGAAGTGTAATACACCTTCGTGATGGTCGATCTGAATTGCTCGTAACCAACTTTAGCAACGAGCATCGACATCTTTTCCGTGGCACTTCGATAGCGTTTGCCCACGAAGTAGCAAACGTCACCAACTGTTTCACGTCCGAAATAGTGGATACCGCCGACACGTCAATGAGTAATATTGACATCAATCCTGATCTGTCCACCGTTAACCAGACTGCACTACGAGCGCTTTTGTTCGAGTTCAGGTCTTGCTTCGCAACTTGCTCAAAGATCCGCCAGACGTCCATCACTCAACACAGGATCATCACGTACGAAGACGCACGTCCGATACACCAGAACCCATACCGCGTGTCGGCCAAAGAACGTGAAGCAATACGTACGCAAGTCACCGAGATGCTTGACGATGGCGTTATTGAACCACCTAACAGCCCGTGGTCATCTCCAGTCGTACTTGTCAAAAAGAAGGACGGGTCGCTACGCTTCTGCGTCGACTACCGAAAGCTTAACAATGTGACGAAAAAGGATGTGTATCCGCTGCCACGTATCGACGATTCGCTGGATAGACTTCGTCGTGCCCATTATTTCACTTCTCTCGATCTCAAAAGCGGGTATTAGCAAATCGAAGTAGATCAGCGAGACCGTGAGAAAACAGCCTTTGTAACTCCAGACGGCCTATACCAATTTCGAGTGCTCCCTTTTGGGTTGTGTTCAGCACCGGCAACTTTCCAGCGAATGATGGACACTGTCCTCACAGGGCTCAAGTGGCAGACTTGTCTTGTCTACCTTGATGATGTGGTGGTCTTCTCTACCACGTTTGAGCAGCACCTTCACCGCCTGCGCAGCGTGCTGGAGGCTATCCGATCGGCGGACCTCACACTAAAGCCACAGAAGTGCCATTTCGGCTATAAAGAACTAAAATTTCTTGGACATGTAGTTAGCGCCGAAGGAATCCGTCCCGATCCGGACAAGCTTGCCGCTGTTGCCGAATTACCAGCTCCTGTCGATAAGAAAGCCATCCGGCGCTTCCTTCGTTTGTGCGCCTACTATCGCCGATTCATTCATGGCTTTTCACAGATAGCAGAACCTCTGACTTGTCTCACAAGGGATGACACGCCGTTTGTCTGGGAAAACGAGCAACAAGCAGCTTTTGATGAGCTGCGACAGCGCATGCAATCAGCGCCCGTTCTCGCTCATTTCGACGATGATGCTGACACGGAGGTCCATACCGACGCTAGTAACATTGGGCTCGGTGCAGTGCTCGTTCAGCGTCAAGAGGACATCGAAAGAGTGATAGCCTACGCGAGCCGCTCTCTATCCCGTGCCGAGGCGAATTATTCCACTACGGAGAAAGAGTGCCTCGCAGTCGTGTGGGCAATCACCAAGTTCCGCCCGTACCTTTATGGTCGTCCCTTCAAGATAGTGACGGACCATCACGTGCTCTGTTGGTTGGCAAGCCTGCGTGACCCTTCAGGTCGGCTAGCACGGTGGAGTTTGCGGCTGCAGGGAATTTGATGTCACCATCGTCCATAAGTCCGGCCGTAAGCATGAAGACGCTGACACACTGTCACGCGCACCCCTTCATGTCGTCAGTCAGGAAGCAGAGGAAGACGAAGGCTTTCTGGGCGCTGTTAGTGCATCAGACTTGAGCAAACGACAGCGAGATGATGCGGAGATTCGTCCAATCATTGATCATTTAGACGGCCAGGGCGCAATTATACCACGTCATTTATCCCGCTCGTTGACGTCGTTCTGCCTACGAGACGGTGTGCTGTACAAGAAGAACGCTCGTTCGAACAATCGTGCTTACCTCCTGGTGGTTCCTCGAGACATGCGAGACGACGTCCTCTTCGCTTGCCATGACGAACCCACATCCGGTCATCTGGGCTACTCAAGGACACTTGCCAGAGTGAGCGAGAGGTACTATTGGCCAGGACTTTCAGCAAGCGTAAAGAAGTACGTAAAGAGCTGTCGGGAATGTCAGCGCCGAAAGCAACCATCTGTTAAGCCAGCTGGTTTGCTTCAGCCCATTGAAGCACCCTGCACGCCGTTCGACCAAGTCGGCATGGACATTCTCGGGCCATTTCCTATGTCTGCGGACAGCAACAAATGGGTGATCGTCGCGACCGACTATTTGACACGCTACGCTGAAACCCAGGCGATCCCACGAGCCACGGCTTCTGAGGTAGCACAATTTTTCATGCGCCACATCGTGTTACGACACGGTGCTCCTTCCAGTGTAATAACGGACAGAGGGACGGCATTCACAGCGCAGCTTACGGACGAAGTTTTCAAACTGAGCAACACCAGACACCGAAGGACAACTGCGTACCATCCGCAAACCAACGGACTTACTGAACGACTGAATAAGACCCTCGCAGACATGATCTCAATGTACATCGACGTACAGCACAAAACATGGGACCGGATCTTGCCTTACGTGACCTTCGCGTATAATACCGCCGTGCAAGAGACCACGCGATTCACGCCATTTCGGCTTCTCTACGGCCGCGAAGTGCAGACCATGCTAGACTCAATGCTACCGTGTCAGGACGAAGACGAGTTGGCAACAGACGCCGAAGAATTCGCAGAGCGTGCCGAGGAAGCCCGGCAGCTCGCGCGACTGCACATCGGCCAGCAACAGCAGGCAGACGCACGACGCTATAATACCCGCCACAGAGAAGTGTTTTACAGCCCCGGAGATCAAGTTTGGGTGTGGACGCCCGTCCGCCGCCGTGGCCTTAGTGAAAAGTTGCTGAGCCGGTACTTTGGCCCATATAAAGTGTTACGCCGCGTCAGTGACGTGAACTACGAAGTGGTTCCGGACTCAACACCCCATGCACGGAGCAGGACACGGCTGAGGCCGGACGTCGTTCATGTGTTGCGCATGAAGCCATTTATTGCGCGTTGTTCGTAACTTTTCCTTTACCGTACAGCGTTCTTTGTGTTTTTTTGTTTATTTTGTGAACTTACTTTCTCGTTCATTGACGTTTCTTATGTTGGCACGCTCTTCAATTTTTACTTTCACTTCATCCGAATTTCCATTTTTTTTCACGTGCCTATGTAGTAGCATCGCGGTGCTGCTATGTACTTTCCTTTCCTCTTTTTGGTACTTGTTTTTTTTTTCTTTTCGGAAGGGGGGATAATGCCGCCAGCACGTAGTGGGTTGACAGCAAGAGCGGCTCTAAATCTGGAGGAAAAAAGAAGATCGCGTTCTTCTTTGCTCGAGAGCCAGCCACGACTGACGCATCGTCCTAGTGCTAGCTACCTGGTGGTTTAATAAATCCCCCAGTACTTGTGACTCTTCGTGACAATATGACATTCTTCTGAAGGTTAAATCATTACGGTTTATTAGGTAAATAATAAATGTTAGATTGGCTAATAGAAATCGAAAGCTGCATGATCAATGGCTCAGGAAGGTAATCCTCTTGTGTTACATAGGAATTCGCAGAGACCCCCACAGATGTTCCTGTTGCTGTGCCCTAATAGAGCGGCCTCAAAAGTCAAAATATTAGTAGTAAGTGATATTCCTAGTTTTTCGAATAAAATTTCGAAACAATTCTTTCTTTGATTTTTGAAATGGTGACAAGTGAGAAGCTACAGCAGCGATGACCAACAATTCGTGTTTTGTGCTTTTTCGTTTTTAGATTTTCATTTTGAATGTTTGGCAAAACTCACCTTTTCAGGCACTTGAATTCAATAGTCATCATCACCAAGCCCGCCTAAATTGAATGTGGAACTTCACGGCACCCAAAAATGCACTTTTACATATAATTTGCTGAGGACTTGCAAGGCTCCCACAGTATGGAGCAGAGTCACAGTCACGCGTAAGCTCAGCGTTGCCTTGAAACACCCGTACGCGATGCCTTAGCACAAGAGATAAATTATGACGCAGAGGAAATAGGCCAAACCATAACTACTCTGATTTCTGAAACACAAGGCAAGAAGTATGCAAACTCAACCAATCCCCCCCCCCCAAAAAAAAAACGATAACCCAGAAAAGCTACCCACTCAAGATATAAAACTGGATTTTCCGAATTAAATTAGGTGATTTACAAAAGCAAATTGGCAACATAAGGATTTATAGCACCAAATAAATACATTGAGAATTGAAAGAACAGACAGAGCGTGACAACACGAAGCTGCTACCGAATGCACACTCTAAAAGTAGGGTAATGTTATAGGCAGTTTCAGCAACATAGTAAAAGTTCCAGGAGACTCTACTGTATATAGCACTACAGCTCAAAAATAAGTCACCTAACAGCCAAGGAAGCCAGCATTCAACACAACACTTGAGTTCTAAGAGTAAATAAAAACGAAGAAAGAAAGAAAGAGAATGATAATCATAGGCCTAAGCATGAATGAATCCGGTTGAGTATCCTACCCTGAGAGAATGAAAGGAAAAGGGAATGGAATAGAGCCCTACAAAACATGACCCACAAAAATAATCCAGTGAAATTGTTGACTTGATCAAAGATGAAGAATATCTCTTGTTTAACAAGCATGTGACACTTTACGCACAATGGTTTATGTACTGGTGAATCGAATGAGCTAGCAAATTGTAAAAACATGAATACCACACAAATACGCCAAAAAGGAGACATGAAAGAGTTAAAGAATTATACACAGATCAACAGATGTCCCACTGTAGATCATAGCCAGGCGCCATCAAACTGAAAAATCCGCGAAACAAAACCCATTCATTTACTTGGCTCGAGAGACTACAATAAGGCATTCAACTCGGTAGAGATACCAGCAGTTTTAGAGCAGGTAGTGCGTAATGCATACATGGCCATAAGTCAGCCAACATCTACACAGAGTCCACAACAAAGCAGAAAAATTTAATTTGTAAAGTGGATCTGGCAACGAGACAAAATTGGAGCAATATTTACAGCATGCTTAGCAGAAATATTTGAGCCACCATGTTGATAATAAACAGGAATAAAGATTGACAGAGAAGATCTCGTACTTACTCTTTGCACATGATAACGTGCTTTTCAGCAGTGATGCCAATGAACTACAAAGACAAAGGTTCTAAACGGAGAAAGTGCTCAAGTAATAGGTAAAAGACAAAGATAAAATATTTGGAGACCCAAGAAGAGAGCGAGAGTTTGTAACTGACAACAGAACACTAAAATCCTTACAATATTGCTACGTGCCAGTGCATGGAGCTGAAGAAGACGAAGCAGATAGACTGGCACGAGCTAATCTGTGTGGCTGGCGCTGCTCGCCTAACCGTCTGTAAATACATCGGTGATCGCTGACTACCCCTCTGAGTCAGTCTCCTTCCCGTAACATATTTGGTGGAGTTGTGCGATCCCCGTCCTCGCCACGGAACTCCGAAGCGGACGCTCCCTCGCGGCTAACAACATGACCACTCAAGACTCGGCTACATCCTCTCCGGTCGTTCCCCCTTCTGCCCGACCTGTCAACCCAGCGCCCGCAACAACTTTCGTGACGCTTCCCGCGCTCAAAGACCCCGGCGTGTTCTCGGGCAGCGAGGGTTCCGACGTCGACCAGTGGCTACGCCTCTACGAACGCGTCAGCGCCACTTACAGGTGGGATCCCACCCTTATGCTCGCAAACGTCATCTTTTATCTCGACGGAACCTCTCGTGTTTGGTTTGATAACCACGAGCATGACATAACAAGCTGGGACAGCTTCAAGGCAAAGATCCGTGAGCTTTTTGGCAACATCTCTGGTCGTCAAGAAGCTGCGAAAAAATGAGTTGTCGACTCGCGCACAATCTTCCACGGAGCCCTATATCGGTTATATTCAGGCTGTCCTTTCACTATGCCGCCAAGCTGACGAAAATATGTCTGAACCTGAAAAAGTTGCCCATATCTTAAAGGGTATCGCCGACGATGCGTTCAACTTGTTGGTATTCAACAGGCAGGGGGCGCTGCGAGCGTCGAAGGCGATCGGACGTGCTTCGCATCGGCTCCGCACGGGATGAAGAAGATCTGCGGTTCTACTTGCCCCATCTTGACCGGAAAGGTGTGTAAAGATTCAGTTTGATCTCCGCTACGATCTGCCGAAAGAATTTTGAAAATCGGTGGACTTTTGGGCATTTTACGCCCACAGCTCCGAAATCCGAGGTGGCGACCACGCTAAGCCTAACGGGCCGGCGTGGTCCGGGAGCGGCCTCGGCCGCATCGGCGACTGTTTCGGACTTCATCCGCGAAGAGATGTCGTCATCGGAGCCTCTACCGGACATGGATACTACTCCAGCGGTGGATTGTGATGGACTTTTGGACCGCTGTTCCGGCCGCACGGTTATAACTATGAGTGGAACGCCGCTCGACGAGGAGTCGTCGTCGGAGAGCCACAACGGTTGGGTCGTCGCCACTCGACGCAGCCGGTCGACTAAGAAGATTTTGCAAGCGCCTTCGCAGCAGGCCAAGCAAACCGGTAAGCGTTCTTCGTCGTCTCAACCTACGAGAGCGCAGTTTGCCCAGAAATTGAACGTCGCCTTTTCGAAAGCGGCTCGCATGCCCAACATGCCTATCGGAGAGCACAAAGTGGTTGTGCGGCCACGTGGCGGCTTGCTGGTAGGGAAGACCGATCCGCTTGAGCTACTTCGGGCTATGGCCGTCGCGGCTAGGATGGAGTCGAACGCCTTCCTTGCGGACATCGTGTGTCCGAACGTAGTGCAGAACATTTTCGTGATCGGCACGGCCAGCGAAGAACGCGCTGGGCGGTACGACCGCGTGCGGGAGATCGCAATAGGCGGACGCAACTTCGAGATCTTTGCGTACCGCGTGACGCCGGAGAACACGGCCAAAGGAGTGGTTGACTACATCTCGCAGGCACACTCTGCGGAGGTGATCCACAACGCTGTGGTGAACGAACGCAACCCAACGGTACTGGCAGCGCAGAGAATAGGAAATTCCAAATCGGTAACCATCCTGTTCGAGGGTAACAAAGTCCCCTCGCACGTTATATTCGGGGGCATGATAGTACGGTGCAGACTGTACAGGCAACATAAAGAAGTGTGTCGCACGTGCGGCAAAGTCGGCCACCGAAAGGATGTCTGCCCTAACCCTAACGCGAAAGTGTGCTTCGCATGTGGAAGATCCAACCCGGGTCCAAACCACGAGAAGGAGTGCAGACCGCGCTGCAAGTTGTGTGGAGGCCCGCACGCTTCGGGCACCGGTAACTGTAAGAATAGGTTCAAGACTCCATTCCTAGTCCGCCAGCGCGAGCAAGAGCGCAAGATGGCGGCCGAAAAGGCGGCAAAATCTGCCGGCCAGGCGATCAAAGTCCGGTTTCCCGAAGAAGAGGAGTTCCCCGAACTCGGCGCACAAACAACACGTCACAAGAGCCGCAGCGCGAGCCGGGGAAAGAGCAAGGAGAGAGGGAAGAGCAGTGAACGGAAGAGAAGTACGTCACGCAGCTCAAGGTCGTGGGCGACCGTGGCGACCGCGCGCGGCGGCGACGGTGACGCCCCTGGCGGGAATGTCGGGGGCGCCCCTAGCGGCGGCGCGCGGGCGGGTGGTGCGCGCGAAACGAACGGCAGTCCGGCCATGCCAGCGGCCAAGCAAGCTTCCCCGCAAGGAGAAACGATGAAGCAATTGGAGAGCACTATCCAAATACTTCAGGAAACTATCAAGAAACAGCAGGAGACTATCGACAAGCTCCTGGCTGCACAAGAACGGCTGAAGGCGACTCCCACGTGGACGCTAGGATCGGCACCAAAGCCGGCCAGCTTCACGGCGCTGGGCGCCAAGCCACCGGTCGAGAAGATCACGCTACCAACGGCAACATCATCGCCACCGGCTCCACCGAAAACGCCGACGCCGCCGCGAACGCCGACGTTCAGTCCAACACCACTCAAGCTTCGGAAGCGGGCCCCGGCTCCCCTCACCGACAGCGAGGACGAAAGATTCCAGCAAGAAGAGGACATCACCGACCCGGCGTCGCCATCTAGCGGCGGGTTTGACTACGAAACGAGAATCAGGCAGATAAACGCGCGCCTGGTGAAACACGACAGGGAGATCGGCTCCCTCACCGCACGGGTGGGTGCCCTGGAGATCAAAGTCGAGAGAGGATTTGCTGAGGTAAAGAAAGAATTCGCCGAGGTGAAGCAATCAATCGAGGACCTGAAGAAATTCATAGTGAGCCAATTCAACATGATTGGTAAAGGAGCCCAAATTCAGGTGGAAACCCTACCCAAACATGGATAGACGGCCCCAAGGAGATCGGATAGTGATGTGGCACTGGAACGCTAACGGCTACCGGTGCCGCAAGGCAGTACTTCAACAGCACCTGCGGTCGCTTGATCAGAAGGAGCTTCCCGACGTGATAGCGATCCAGGAAACACACGCTGAAGACCCCAAGATCACCTCGCTGCCGGGTTACCGAGCGTACGCCCGCCCGCCGAGCGCCCGCACCTGTGGGAAAGGCGCCGCGCAGGGCGTGTGCACGTTTGTGAGGAAAGGTATCACGAGCGTAGGCAAGGACGAAATCCTAAACTACAAAGACTCCGCCATCGAAGCCAACGTGACGGAAATCATCATTGCGGGCAAGAAGGGAAGAGGCAAGAACAAGGCTTCGACCACGGTGTACATAGCAAATGTATATAGCAACCCACAGCACGGAAACCAAAGATTCAAGACCCTGTTGCACAAGATCCGCGACGCCGCCCACGGCTCTGGGGCCGCGGCGGTCGTCTGCGGGGACTTTAACGCACCGCACGAGGAACTGGGGTACACTCGCACAACGGTGAAGGGAAAGAGATTACTGGAAGACGCCGAGGAAGCGAGCTTCGAGCTGCTCACCGACCCGGCACAACCAACGCGAATCGGAACGTCGACAGCCAGAGACACCACGCCCGATCTTTCGTTCGTGCATCTGCCGCGAGGCGGGACTGCGCGATGGAAGAACACGGGCTGGAATCTCGGAAGCGACCACTACATCGTCGAAGTCACGATACCGCTCGCCCATGCTCGTGTGGTCGACGGAACGACCAAACGACGTCAGCTCCTCACCGATTGGCACAAGTTCAGGGAAGCCGATCTGGGCGAGGTGGACGACGTGGAGAGATGGTCGGCGAGCCTTGTCTCCGCCGCCAAGGACGCCACGACCGAAGTCGAGGTACCGGAGGAAGCCGATCGGGTGGACCCGCGCCTCGCCCATCTCGTGGAGGCGAGGAGATCGCTACAACGAAGATGGAAAAGACAAAGGCACAACCGAACGCTGCGCAAACGCGTCGCGGCACTCGGGAAGGAAATCGAGCGCTACAGCCGCCAACTGTGTGCCCAGCAATGGTATGCCATGTGTAGCGAAGCGGATAGCCAACTCCATAGGGGAGGCACGTGGGCCCTCCTGCGCCACCTCATGGACGAGACCAAGAGTAAGGAACATCAACGACACCGCATGTCGCAGATTCTCCACGCCGCGGCCAACCAGCTAGGCGAGGCGGAGATGCACAAGCGGCTAAACGACAAGTACCTCCCGGCCACAAACCACGTGGAGCATCCGGAATACGACGGCGCGCCCAACCCGCTGCTCGACCGCGAGATCGAGGAGTGGGAGGTGCGCCAGGCAACGAACGCCCTGAACTGTCGCTCAGCCGCGGGACCGGACAAAGTGACAAACAAGGCTCTACGTAACATCAGCGACGCTGCAGTCTCGGCCCTGACGAAGTACTTCAACGCCTGCTGGACGAGCGGAAGCCTTCCCAAGCAGTGGAAGACGGCCAAGACGATACTACTGCCCAAGCCCAACAAGCCGCCGGGAATAGAGGGCCTGCGCCCCATCTCGCTCACGTCCTGCGTGGGCAAGGTGTTGGAGCACGTCCTCAACAACCGGTGGCAGCGGTACTTAGAGGAGAACGGTCACTACAACGACTCCATGCTGGGATTCCGGTCTCGCCTGGGGACGCAAGACGCGATGTTGCTGCTGCAACGCGAGGTACTAGAGCCAGCCGGAGGCGTTCCGCAGAAAGACAACCGGGCCATTCTCGGCCTGGACCTGCAGAGCGCCTTCGATAAGGTGGAGCACTCGGCCATCCTTGCCTGCGTGGCAAAGCTCAACATGGGCAAGCGCACGTACGACTACGTAAGATCCTTCCTCACTCGTCGCACGGCGAGGCTAGAGGTGGGAGGCGAACGACTCGAAGAGAGGGAGCTAGGAAGCGTCGGAACCCCACAAGGGTCCGTGATATCCCCGCTTCTATTCAACATCGTGATGATCGCCGTCGCCAAGAGCCTTGACGCGCTTGGACCGAAGATCCGGTACTGCATCTATGCCGATGACATCACGATATGGGCGACGGGCGGCAGTGACGGCGACATCGAGGCCGGACTGCAGGCAGCGATCGACGCCGTGGAGACCACGCTGAGAGACACGGGGCTGAAGTGCTCACCACAGAAGTCCCAGTTATTGGTGCTCCCACCACCGGGAAGATGGAGAAAGCGGGCCGCGGAAGAAGCGGAACGCAACATAGTCGTCCGAGCCAGCGACGGCACGCCGGTCCCGCACGTCCAGAGCCTCCGAGTACTAGGCATGTACGTGGACGCCCACCGCACGAACGGGACGGCAGCCAACCACATAGTAACGAAGATCGGGATAGCGACGAGACTCGTCAAGAGGGTCACGTCGAGGTCCCGAGGAATCCGAGAAGCGAGCCTCCTGCGACTGCTGCAGGCCTTTGCAGTTAGCCACGCAGCATACGCGGGGGCCTTTCACAAGTGGACGGAAGCGGAGAGGAAGCGAATCGACGCGGCCATCCGCAAGGCGTATGCGGGTGCCATGGGCCTGCTCAACGGCACCAAGACGACGGCCTTGCTATCTCTGGGAGCGCACAACACGCTCTCGGAGATCGGCGAGGCCCAACGTACTGCTCAATTGACGCGCCTGGGCCGCACCGCGGTCGGCAGGCGGCTGCTGGAACGAGTGGGCCTGTCCTCCCCCGAGGAACAGGACCACGAAACGTCTCCACTCACGGAGTCAACCATGCGAAGACTGGTGGTGTATCCGCTGCCAAAGAACATGGGTCCCGGCGAAAGCGAGGGACGACGAGGGGCGCGAGCCAGGGCGCTGCTGCTGCAACATCAGAACGACGAGGGCGCCGTCTACGTGGACGTGGCCAAAGTCAAGAACAAGGACGCCTACGTGGCGGCGGCGGTCGCCGCAACGACGGGCAAGATCGTCACGTCATGCAGCGTGCGTACGCGGAGCGTGAGCCAGGCCGAGGAGATGGCGATAGCCTTGGCGGCGCGCTCCCCGGGCGTGCGGACAATACTCAGTGACAGCAAGACGGCCATCCGTAGCTTCTCGCGCGGAGCCGTGTGCGGGGCGGCTGCTAGGGCGTTGGCAAGCGACGAGTCCAAGTCGAGGCTGACGCTAAAATGGTTCCCGGCTCACATGGGTAGGGACCTGATACCAGGATCTCCGAACCGCAACGAGGAGGCGGATGCCGCGGCCCGTGGTCTCGCCACGTGCCGGACCGCGGCCGCGCCCGCCTCCGAAGA
The DNA here is from genome assembly GCA_013436015.1 of Rhipicephalus annulatus. Taxonomy (NCBI): domain Eukaryota; kingdom Metazoa; phylum Arthropoda; class Arachnida; order Ixodida; family Ixodidae; genus Rhipicephalus; species Rhipicephalus annulatus. The sequence goes on from WOVY01009449.1 coordinate 172,168, forward strand.
CGCGACGGCGACCGAAGAAGAAGGCGAGGAGCAGCTGCTCGATTACGGCGACATCCTCGCGTGGTACAGGGAGCAACGGCGTGGCTTCCCGCCTCCGCACAGGGATCTTACCCGGTGGGAGGCGGTGAGGTTGCGCCAGCTCCAAACCGAGACTGTGCTGACCCCATCGCTAGCGCGACACGTGTGCCCCGAACTCTACGTGAGTGAAATGTGCAGTGTGTGCGCGAGCGCGAGAGCCACCCTGGCTCACATACTCTGGGGATGTGACGCAGACAGCGCGGACGGTCCGGTGTTACCGCCGCAAGTAGAACAGCGTGTGGGGTCTACGGACCCAGAAGACCAGCGAAGGGCCGTCCGGCAGCTCGAGGTCGCACTGGCGCTGCAAAGGCGAAAGGGGGACACCCTCAGTAACCCGAGCGGCGCCGGGGCACGAAGGCCTTGAGGTCTAGGCCCGCGTGACATTAGGACTTCTAGTGTAACGTGAGATAGGGTGAACCCCACGCCCTGCGCGGCCGGAGGGAATCCCGCATGCTGGAACCCAATAAAGTTTATTCTCTCTCTCTCTTGGTATTCAACAATGTGTCTTCTGTTGATGCGATCATTCAAGAATGCCGCCGGTTCCAACAAGCTAAAAGCAGACGCATCTCCCATCAGTTCCAGCGCCTCCCGAACACCACTGCGACGTCCTCGTGTATCGACACATATCATCCACCAGACACCTGTGACAACTTGACGCGAATCGTCAGGCGGGAGCTTGAAGCGGCTGCTCCAGCTAAGGTGGGACCAACGTCCCCTGACCCCTCTCCGCCAATTACGTTGCCTCTCATTCAAGCAGTCGTCCGGCAGGAAATCGCCAGCTTGGGAATTCACTCTATCTCACCGCCTCCCCGCACCGACTACCAGCCCCGATACACGCCTGCACGTCCCTTCCAGACCAGCTCTCCCTCAACGTTCCGTAATCCGTCCGCATGGCGAACACAAGATGACAAGCCGATATGCTTCTCGTGTCACAGAATCGGGCACATTTCTCGTCATTGCAGAAGTCGCTGGGGTCCTCCTGCACAACCGTCCTCTCGTCCCTTCTATGCCCGTCCTGCCTATCGCCATGAGACCAGCCGCGACCATTTTGCCCAGGAACCTGCTTCTGAACACCGCTACTCCCGCTCTCCATCCCCCCAACGTCGCCAGTCGCGTTCTCCACAGCCCCGCCGACCATCTTCCCCCGCCTTCCCACGAGGTTCTCCGACGGAAAACTAAGCGTTGCAGCCCCCAGAGGTGGCGCTGCATCGCCTGGACTGACCGAAAATCCTCTTTTGACGATACCGACAAAACGGAACCTCATAGACATACAAGTAGACGGCGTACATGTCACTGCTCTTGTCGACACCAGCGCCCAACTTTCCGTGATGACGAGTGATTTTCGCCGCAAGCTCAAGAAGGTTCTCACACCTGCGACCACTCAATTCGTCCGTGTTGCGGATGGTGGAATAGCATCTATCGTTGGAATGTGCTCCGCTCGTGTGAGCATTGCGGATCGACACACAGTTGTTCTCTTCACTGTCCTTGACAAATGCCCCCACGACGTAATCTTAGGCCTCGACTTCCTGTCCGCGCATTCTGCCCTCATAGACTGTTCGACCAGTACGCTCCGTCTACACTTTCCCGCAACAGAACCTCTTACACAACGGCCGAGTCGCCTCTGCACAACGGGACACGCGCGCCTCCCTCCACAGACACTGACCTACATAGAGCTCGTCTCAATGCCACCAGTTCCCGACGGTGACTATGTTCTGACCCCTATCACCGATGTTCTCATAAGCCGTGGCATTAGATTACCGCACACCATTCTGTCCGTCGCAGGAAATTCTACATGCCTCCCAGTTGTCAACTTTAGCTTGACACCTCAAGTTTTGCCACAAGGGATCTCTTTGGCGTTGCTCTGCACTTTAGAAGACAATGCGGTAGATGTTTTCGTGATGGCCGCCACTTCTGACCCCCACGCTCAACATCGGTCTGCCACTTGCTCCGACAGCGCTATTACTTCGATGATCACTTCCAACTTAACGCCGCAGCAGACTGATGAACTCCACCGGGTTCTGCTGTCCTACATCGACGTTTTTGACATCAGCGGCCGTCCGTTGGGGAAAGCTACCGGTATGAGCCACCGCATAAACACTGGTAATGAGCATCCTATTCATAGGCGTCCATATCGGGTGTCGGCAGCCGAGCGTCACATCATCCAAAGTGAGGTCGACAAAATGCTCGCCAAGGACATCATTGAGCCATCCTGCAGTCCTTGGGCTTCTCCTGTAGTGCTAGTCCGCAAGAAAGACGGTGCATGGCGTTTCTGTGTGGATTATCGACACCTAAACAAAGTTACCAAAAAAGACGTGTACCCTCTGCCACGAATAGATGATGCGCTTGATTGCCTCTATGGGTCCCACTATTTTTCCTCCATAGACCTTCGTTCCGGCTACTGGCAGATAGAGGTAGATGAAATGGACCGTGAAAAAACGGCATTCATCACCCCCGATGGCCTATATCAGTTCAAGGTCATGCCCTTCGGCCTTTGTAACGCTCCAGCAACTTTCGAACGAATGATGGACTCCCTGCTCAGAGGATTCAAATGGTCCACCTGTTTGTGCTACTTGGACGACGTCATTGTCTTTTCACCAACATTTGAAACTCACATAGAGCGCCTCTCAGCCATCCTGGGAATCTTCCGTCGCGCTGGCCTGCAGCTCAACTCGTCCAAATGTCACTTTGGACGCCATCAAATCACAGTGCTTGGCCATTTAGTAGACGCCAACGGTGTACAACCAGACCCGGCAAAAATCAGCGCCGTCAAAAACTTTCCTGTGTCACGATCTGCGAAGGATGTACGCAGCTTTATCGGATTATGCTCCTACTTCCGACGCTTCGTGAAAAATTTCGCGCACATAGCGAGGCCGCTTACGCAGCTCCTCAAGAAAGAAGTCCCGTTTTCATGGGGCTCCGAAGAGGCTTCTGCGTTCTCGACTCTCGTCGCTTTTCTCACTGGCCCTCCGATTCTGGCACACTTCAACCCTGCTGCCCCTACGGAAATCCGTACAGATGCAAGTGGGCATGGCATTGGTGCAGTGCTGGCTCAGAAACAACATGGCCATGATTGCGTTATTGCATATGCCAGCCGTCCCCTAACCGCCCCTGAACGTAACTATTCGATAACAGAGCGTGAGTGCTTGGCTCTTGTATGGGCGGTGGCGAAATTTCGACCTTATCTATACGGACGCCCATTTTCGGTAGTTACCGACCACCACGCACTCTGCTGGCTGAACTCTCTGAAAGATCCATCAGGCCGCCTTGGTCGCTGGGCTTTGCGCCTGCAAGAGTTTTCCTATTCGGTGGTCCACAAATCTGGCCACCTACACCGTGATGCCGATTGCCTCTCCCGGTACCCTGTCGACGATCCCGAGGACACTGACGAGCCCACGGAGAACTCTATCTTGTCAGTGTCCGACTTCCTTAATATTGGGGAAGAACAGAAGCGTGATCCAGAGCTGCTTGACATCATCAGCCGTATAGAATCCTCCACAAATGATGCTTCCGTCCGCTACTTTGTCATTCAAAAGGGTGTGCTATACCGTCGCAATTTCCGACCAGACGGGCCCGACCTTCTCATTGTTGTGCCTAAGCATTTGCGCCGCTGTGTTCTCACCGAACTTCACGACGCTCCCACGGCTGGGCACCTCGGCGTATCCCGCACGTACGAGCGCGTCCGGCGCCGTTTTTTCTGGCCAGGCCTTGCTCGTTCGGTACGCCGATACGTCGCCACATGTGACCTATGCCAACGTCGTAAGACACCGTCGCTGCTACCCGCTGGCCATCTTCAACCAATTGACATACCCGCGGAACCATTTTACCGTGTTGGGTTAGACCTGCTTGGTCCTTTTCCCACATCAACATTGGGAAACAAATGGATAGCCGTTATGACAGACTTCGCTACACGCTACGCTATTACGCGAGCTCTACCGACCAGCTGTGCAACCGACGTCGCTGACTTCTTGTTACGGGACGTTATATTGATTCACGGTGCCCCGAGACAGCTTCTCACAGACCGTGGCCGTACATTTCTATCCCAAGTCATCGCCGACATTCTGCGTTCTTGCTCCACGCAGCACACACTGACAACCGCTTACCACCCTCAAACAAACGGCCTCACGGAACGATTTAACCGCACTTTGACAAATATGCTCGCTATGTACGTGTCGCCCGACCACCGAGACTGGGACCTTGCCTTACCCTACGCAACTTTCGCGTATAATTCATCCCGCCACGACACAGCGGGCTTTTCGCCATTCTACTTATTGTACGGAAGAGACCCGACTTTACCACTGGACACAGTCATCTCAGCTCACACCTCGTCCACCAGCGAGTATGCCCGCGACGCGATTGCGCGAGCCGATCATGCCCGTCAGCTCGCTCGCGCTCGGCTGATGGCGTCGCAAACCAACCAATGCCGTCGGTATGATGCGGAACATAGAGATGTACATTTCGCTCCCGGTACCCTCGTTTTACTCTGGTCCCTTCATCGTCGGCTGGGCCTATCCGAAAAACTTCTGTCTCATTACACGGGACCCTACCGTATATTGCGTCAAGTAACACCTGTCACCTACGAGATCAGCCCCATCTGTCCATCATCATCTACTATGCGGCCCAGTGATATCGTACACGTCTCGCGGATCAAGCCCTACAATAATGCGTCAGATAACGACCTTTAAAGCACCGGGACGGTGCCTCCGCCGCCGGGGGTCATGCTACGTGCCAGTGCATTGAGCTGAAGAAGACGAAGCAGATAGACTGGCACGAGCTAATCTGTGTGGCTGGCGCTGCTCGCCTAACCGTCTGTAAATACATCGGTGATCGCTGACTACCCCTCTGAGTCAGTCTCCTTCCCGTAACAATATGTATATTTAAGTCAGATATTCACAGGACGCTCTACTTAAGAAAAGTAAATTCAGCAAAGAGTAAGGATAGGCTGGAACATTAACGGCTGACATGTTTAAATCGTGACAGACAATTTACAACTGTCCCTAGAGTGGAAAGTGGTGAACTTTTGTATGCTGCCGAAATTAACACCAGGAGTAGAAACTTGAATGATAGTAAAAAAAAAGGCCAGAACAATCTCAAAACTATGGAACATATGATGAAACACAAAATGGTTGGCACAACATAGAGATACTAAAAAGCAGATCTGAATAGAGAATAAACAGGTCTAGATGACAATCTAGCTGACATATAGAAAAGGAAAAAGGTGGACCTTGGCAGCTCAAGCAATGTGAGGAAGAGAAAAATAACCAGTTAGAAAGATTCAGTGGCTACCAAAACACGAGAAAAATAGCCAAGAGAGACAGAGATGACAGAGGCAGAGATGAGTTCATCAGATGATGAACTGAAAAATTTGCATGCATAAGATGGAATAAACTTGCACAGGGTTGGGCGAATCGGAGGTAACTGTGGGAAGCCTCTTAATAGCATTGGTCCTAAAGGCTGATATACGAGAAGAGTATGGGACATCGAGCTATTGCACATCGCAGGTTGGTTTAATACCGAAAGGTTAATCAACTCGCATCAAGAGTGCTACAGTTTACGTATTGTAGTTGTACTGTGGACAGCTTCTCGACAGGTTTCTAGCAACATAGAAACATATCTGGACCAATTAGCAGAACGATGTAGCGCCACGTCCACGACTGTGTATAGCGATATCTTGCGGCAGTTGCAGGCTGTGATATGGCGTGCACAAAATCACACACGACCTAATAGACATTCTGACCTGCTTTGCATGAGTTTGACAATGTTGAAAGGTGCGCCTGTTTAACTGAAGATGCATGCTTCCTCAGGGTGCTTTCAGTACGTTGATTCCAAAATATAGCACATGCCCGAAGAGGCACATGCCTAGTCAGGTATGACACTCTTGGAATTGCCAAACTTTCTCAGTGCCAGCCACTCCAGGTCCTAACTAATGCACAAGGTATGAAGGAGGTGAAAAAGTAAGTGCACTTGCCACCACAGTTTGGATTTTACAATTTTACATACTCGCTAACACGACCAAATGAAGACACGACTCCCCCAAAGGCCAAGATCCACAAGAAGTGGGTGCCCTTCTTGGGAAATGCATGCCTTCATTTGGTCATGTTAAGTAAGTATGTAAAATCGTAAACTATGGCAGCAGGTGGCTTTTTTTTTGCTCTCTTCGTGCAAAGTCATGCATTCACACAATAAATTTGGCATTTTTACGCTAAATTATCCATCTAAAAATGGCTGCATGCCCAGAAAATATCGTGAGCAGAGCCGTCGAAAAGATTAAGGTTTAATAGAGTGTTCCAAAGCATGAATCTACAAGAAAAGACACAGAAAGAAAATGCTTTGCTGTTTTACCTAATGTTCGTCGGTTTTTACATGAGCTCAAGCATATAGCCAGTCGTTTTGGTCTACACATTGTGTTTAGAGCACCTAATAAGGTTCAACACATTTGTTGTAAGGTGGACGAAAAATTTGACAAAGTTAAAAAAAATTTGTTTGCCTTACGAAAGAATGAGGAAAATCTGTGAGGTGCAGGATAGGGTTAGATTATTTATTGCCTCAAACTTGCGGTTGTGTATATATAAGTCAAACTGGCAGAAGCATTAACACTCGCCTTAATGAACATTTCAAATCTTTGAAAAAAAGCATTCACTCGCACCTAGCCGAGTATTGCAGCAGCTGCCAATGTTATCCTGTTTGGTGCGACACGATCACTTTATTTAATCACACGGACAAGCTAACTCGGGAATTAGTAGAAGCGTTGCATATCAGAACGTGTGCTGATAAATGGGTAAGCAACCCATCCATTGCACTAACAGACAAAAAATTCACCTTTTTGAGTCATACTTGACTTCTACATTCTGCTGCACGTTGTAGATACCACTTATGTAAAAAATTAGTGTCATGGTCTGTTATCGTTCTTTCTTTTGCTTTTTGTTTTCACATGCGCTCTTGAGCTACCCTGAGATATATATTTCGTGTATTTTTTTCTACAAACTGAGTTGCAAGTTCGCGCTTGTTTGTCTCCTAGCCTTCCGTTTTCCTGTCCATTGTGTGCGCCATAAAATGTTACCAAGAATATCCTTGTTTCATACCCAAGAAGCCCGCTCGCACAACCCGGAGAGGCCTCCCTGGGCAGGGAAATGTCACATTGCAGAAAATATACGCTGTGTACTTTGCAACGGCCTAAAATTTAGCCATGAACCTTCTTTGCTGGCTCATTGTTTATTGGCATATAAACCAACGAGTTGCAGGGAAAGCCGATATGTCACTTAGGGACTGTTGCTTGAAAGAGGGTGTGGAAGCTCTAGCCAGAATTGGGGGAAAACCTATTTCATGTCAGAAGGGTCCTATGGCAGGCATTGTGTCGCTCTTCAAGTGCAGTAATTTGTATCTATTTCAAGTGGATAAAGGCAGTGGGTTCATGGCAATGGATGTAGCTTCATACAAGTTCAAGGCAGGAAAAACAGTCTAATTCATCAAGTTGAAAGCCAACAAAACAAGAGTTTCAAGAAGCAAGGTATTGACTCCAATTACAACTTAAAACTTACAAAACTAGAATTGTCTATTCCCAGCTAGCAAAAAAACACCTTTACTGGGTTCTTTATGGCAAGGATGCATAAGCTGGATGTTTCATTCTGAATGTCTGTGAGTGAATAAGGTATCTGGCAGAATGTGATTAGTCAGTTTTTATTAAAGCAGCTAAACTCAGTTGTCATGAAATAACCGCTTTAACTGAGAATTTCTTCTGCATAACCCACTTTCTCCAACCAAATCCTTCTATAGGGTACTTGTTGTCGTTTATTGTTGAGGACCATGGTTAACAATGTTTAAGCAGGCTTTGGCAGACTGTGGAAAGGATATGTGTTTACACAGGAGTTGCCGACTTGTGGCTCTTCACAGTTATTAGCTTAGCACATTACCTTGCAAAGTTGTCCTGCCTGTTGGCTTCATTTGCCCAGGTGTGAAAAAGAAATGCTTCCATACAAGTTGGCGGAATCCAAAACTGTGAAAATGGCCATAACTAAACAATTCCTAGAGTCTGGGCACGTGAAGATCGTGCTACCATGTTATGCAGAAAGCTTTTCAAAACCAATTGGATTGGTTGTCTGTGGGCTGTTTCCCTCACAAGCTCCTTATCGCTGTAGCTGAGCCCGTCTTCAAGGATATATAGGGAGACCAACATGGTACCGGGGTAAAACAAAATCGGAAAACATTGAGACTCAAGGTCTTACTGCATATGCACTGAACTGCACACAACTTAAGAATGGTTGCAAACAGACATGGCATGCCGATTGTTTTTTCTGCCCCGTGAAAGCCGTCTTAACTTTCCCATGTATATATAGTAGTATTCTATCTGATGAAAGCAACAAAGGTGGATACAGAAAGAGGGATGCTGAGGCATACACAAAATGCGCAAACAGCGTCCCTTATGAATTAATGCTATCCTGTGGCAAAAGACGACTGCTGGCCTGGGAGTAATGAGCGCGAGCGGAAACTTGTACTATTGTTAAAAGATAAAGATGGGGCACATTTGCCCATGCATTGCAATTCTCGTAATTGTGAGCCGTGCATGGATAAGGTCCGGACTCTTGGCAGAAGCAGGGACACTAGTGCTCGGGAATCGGTGCAGGAATTCTAAATAAAATCACGAAGATCATCAGTACCAGTAGGGGTGTAGCCATTAATCTTTTTTGGGGGGGGGGCATTCTTTTGAATTGAGATTTCTTTATCTCTACGCCACCGAGAAAAATATTTCGGGGGTAGGGGCACGGGCCTAGTGTGCCAGCCTCTGCAGCTATGCTCCTGTGTGTCAGTGATACTTCAATGTCTCTCTCACAAATAGAAAGCTAGTTTATGCATTGTGATTAGGTAGTATGCGGTCAATGTGTGTCTACCTTGTTGCACCTGTCTGTGCCTATAATTTTCGATGCAGGATAAGATGAAAAAACAGTAGAAAGTTTGCGCACCCCTCGACCCCTTTCCTCATTATTTCATCAAGCAAGGCAGCCATATCTTTGTAGCTTGTACATGAACATGGACTGAGTAGCCCAGTAAAGAGTATTTCCAGCCTGACCTGCACGTCTTAAATATCCGTAAGGGCAAACTTGACATAGAGGAGGGCCACTGTGTCTGGGTGATGCAGGCCAGGGACAGATGAGGCTATGATGAGATACAGATATGCAATGACAAGGACAATGAATGCAGTGATTGTGCGAGCTGAACAAGCTAGAAAGAGCCCAGGAGTGATCGATGCCTTCTGTCGCACAAAGCATGAAATAAAAAAGTAACTACCAAAAGTAACTCTCACATTATCAGAAATGTAAGAGCACTACCAAAGATTGATTGATTGATATGTGGGGTTTAACGTCCCAAAACCATCATATGATTATGAGAGACGCCGTAGTGGAAGAGCACTACCAAAGGCTCCATCCATTGTTCTTCTGTGCGTGGGTACGACCTGCAGCCCCATAAAAGCTAGGGCTGCAACTAGGGCGCGTAAATGTTTTACTGTGATAGTGTCCGAGCGCATGCTCCAATCTGTTGTGGTCAAAATTGGAAGAAAATAACTGCTTTTTTGCAAATAAATTTAGGAACAACTTTAAATCATGTTTGGTGCAAAATTAGTTTCCTAAATTGGTTTGGCGCCAACATTAATACCTATGAATATTTGCTGGTGAAAGAAAATTTTTTTTGTTACATTAGAAACTTCGTAAGACCAGGTTTTGCAACAGTTTTAATATTAACTATAAGTAAAAACCGCGCAGTGGTGTGCGGCGAAAAGTTTGTAAACAGCGGGTGGGAGCTGGAGCCGAAGTTTTGACAGCTGGACTTTTTTTTTCTAGCATGAACAAAATGTTGAAAAATTTGCAGAAATTTGTTCTGTACGAGAACTATTGCTTTCTAAGAGTGCTTATCCCAAGAAATGAATTTTATTAACGTATCTTAATTGCTTGCAACGCCATGGACGCGGCCGACACGGAAGCAACGTGTTTCTTCGCCAGCACTGCTACCCCAGGCTGCAGTTTCACTGTGTGAAATGCGGAGCGCACTAAAACCCACCTGACTAAGTACGACGACACTCTGAGAAGGCAACTCCTTGTCTGTGATGCATACTGTAGTCATTCGCTAGCGAAATAGTTGTGAAAGTCTAGCGACTTGTACGCTTTCATCTGGTCAAGCGAAACATAATTTGTCGACAGTGTTAAGTAATTTATAATGAAGGCGTGGGTGACCTCCGGAAGCAGGCTTGTATTAAGGGCACCTTGAACACCAACCCGCTGCTCTTATGGATCCATGATGTGAATAGGGCTATTTTTACCTTCTATCTGGCCCGCGTTGGCACACAAGCTCATCAAAGTAAGCAAGACAGTGTTCTTCACGATTCTCTGTAGCATGACGAGCAGGGCGAACGATGAAAACACAGGCACTATGCCAAACGACTCGCCACGCGGAAATAAAGACGGCGCGGCGGCGACTCCGTGTGCTCGGCCATGGCGGACGCAACACCAGAAAACAAAAACTGACGTCACTTGCATAAAACTGAAACATAACAGACAAAATACAACCTTTTTTTCATGTTTAGTAGCTTACGAGTTTTTTTGGCTTGTATGGATTATATACATAATAAAGTTTTGTACTACTACTACTACTACTCCCCAACACATGTTGGCAAGCTATGACGTTCGGTTCGGTGTCGAGGCTATAACAAAACTGAATTTTCAAAAAAAATGTTTTTTGCAAGTTAATGACATCGCGTAGATAAAATGCTATGATGAATAAGTATACGTTTCAATAAAAAATCGTTTCTCTGACCAGTATTAGATATCTTGCGGAATAATAGTCTCACATTGTCAAAACGAAGTTGACTAGTGCGTTAATTTTTTTCATGGTGCTACCGGGATCACGAAGCAGGTATTTTTATGTATAGAAAAGTTAAATGCTTGCAATTCTGCGTGCATCGCATATACTGGCCACTGGGATATTTGGTTCTGTTTCGAGCAGCTTAAGCTCCTCCATAACGTAGGACTCTGAATCGTAAAACACGCATACACAATTGTAAATTCGTTCATAACCCGGTATAACCCATGGGACGGCTCTATGCTTGCTCTCCGGTAATACAGGGCGTATTACTACCACTCATTTTCGAACATGTATTTGACACGCATACACAATTGTAAATTCGTTCATAACCCGGTATAACCCCTGGGACGGCTCTATGCTTGCTCTCCGGTAATATAGGGCGTATTACTACAACTCATTTTCGAACATGTATTTGATGGTCCATATTTAATCGCGGCATGGCGCTCAGCTCTCTCTTAGTAAAGTACATGGTATACATGGGGTCGCCTTCAATTCATGTGCACAGAGCACTAGGCAAGGCAGGTATTCGAATGCCTTGCGGCAACGTGTATCAGCCAGGCGGTGTCACCAGGAAACGCGGATCAACGACTATTGCTGAAATTAACAACTACTCTTCTACTTCCTCTCTTCTGGGCCCCGGACAGTCTCTGTCCGCGTGTTTGTGTATCCTGCCGACGCCAGCGACCATGTGCTCAGTCGAGCACTCAAGGTCTATGGCAAAGTGCAGAATATCTCGACCGATAACCTGACCGGTCTCCGGACTACTACTGGAAACCGACGTGCGCGCATGGAACTTGGTTCTCCCGTGCCCAACATCACTGCTGTAGACGGGCACGTCGTTCTGTGCTAGTACGACGGCGTCGTGCGCTTGCGTCGCAAGTGCATGCTACCGGGTCATGAAAGGAAGAAGTGCACCACGCCGCGGCTAGCACGGTGCGAGCAGTGAGGGCATCCCACCTGCGACGCGCCTTGCAAGCGCTGCGGTGGGGATCACCCTCCACACCTCTGCAAGCAGAGGCTGTACTCGGAGGCAACCACGTGGTCCAGTGTGCTGCAGGTCGAGCCTCCAACCGTGGTCAGTACAGAGGTTCAGGGCGCGCCAGCGCCTACGACCTCGGACAAAGGGGAGCAGGGCGAAGCCATTCAGGCGGCACCAGGAGAAGCCGAGGTGCAAAAAATGCGGAGAGGAGGAGCCACGACCAGTCGAGGCCCCTCTCAACGCTTCGAAAAAGCCGGCGCCACGAGCCAACACACCCATGCAAGCACCAAAATCTCGAGTTTATTTTTAGGCACTGCGCCGTGCTGGGTAGCAGAAATTAGGTGCCTTTTATCATCTTTTAACCACTACCACCACCACCACCACCAAAACCCGTCGAGGTGCAGAAAAAGAAGGAAGGTGCTCGCCCCTCAACTTCTAAGACAGCAGAGCAACCCGCTGTCCCTCTCCCCTCAGTGGTGAGAAGGCGCCTCCTACCCCTGTTGTCAAAGGGTGAGGGAGGTCATCTCGTCGTCGCAAGTGCGGCGGCAGCCGAGCACGGGCAGCTGCAGCCGGGACGGAACTGTCAACTTCGGGGTCCGATAATAGCCGTTCGGAGAGCACCTCGTCCGAGTATAAGCGCCACGCAGCAACCGCGGTGGTGGACGACGACTCGTCATCTACCACCGTGGAGGACTCGGAGATGAACGCACGGAGCCCCCCTCCATGCGACCTCTGCAAGTCGGTCGTGTGCGGCTGTTCCGAACTTCCGGACACGTCCTACCTGTCCACACCGGTCTCTCCCATCACGGCAGAGCCCGTAGCTTAGCTCACGACCGGCGTATAAAAGTTCCTTTCCCTTCGGCTTTTTGTTCGCCTCTTTCGCGCAACTCGCGAGCTTCTTCTAATCTATCACCATGGCTTGTCTTTCCCTCACCATCGCTTTTTTCAACTGTCGCGGCCCCTCTCACGCCGCAAAACAAAACGCAGTAATCGAGCTAGCTCGTGCTAGAAAGGTAGATATTCTCGTGATACAGGAAACTTACGTCCATCTACTCCATCAGATCAAGTCCTTCGACGCGATGTTTGGCACCAGGTCCTACTGGGGTTACGGCGCGAGCGGCTCGTGGGGCGTGGCTATCGTTTTGATGCCGCGCTTTACGGGTACCGTGCTGCGCTACTTCAAGGATTCTGATGGCCGTCTATTGTCGATGGATCTAGAATCTGGCATTCGCATGGTAAACGTGTACGCTCTAAACGACTACCGTTCGCAGAAAAATTTCTTTGACGCATTGGATAACCACCTAGTTGGCCCCTCTCGAGTCGTACTGGTGGGGGATTCCAATTGCGTGCTAGATCGTATTGAGCGTCAAACGTTCAGAGGCACCGCTCCAAAATGAACAGATAGGAATGGCGAAGGCATATTGCGCGAGCTAGTCGACGAGCTGGGGCCGATCGACGCTTGGCGCGCTCTTCGGCCGGCCCAGTCAGGGTTGACCTGGGCTGCCAGCAGCATGCGGAGCAGGATCGACCACTTTAACGTCTCGCCGCCACTGGCTCCCAGTATGCATTCCTCGTGGGTTGTCTCCTCGGCTTTCAGCGACCATTGCTTCCTTATTTTAAGGCTCACCGGTACAGACATCGCAGCTCAGGGTAAGCGGCCGTGCCGCCTCCACGCCCGGCTTGTGAAAGAGAGAAATACTCGTCGACGTGGCGCGTTTAATACAGCGCAAGGTACACGAAACACCAGAGCTAGACGGGGACAAATGGGACGAAGTGAAGGCCGGGGAGATTTCAACCAAGAAGGACGTGTGCTTTGGTGCTCCCGTCCTTGCCCTATCTTCGCTCCACGCTCTTAGCGCGCAGCCCTTTAATACCCATTCCCCATTCCCTGCGCATAACTGTGGCACCGCCACAGTTATGCGCAGGGAATGGGGGAATGGGTATTAAAGAGACAGAAGAGAAAAGGTAAGAGTAGGGTGGTGAAAAGCATTCGAGCACTCGTATCGCGCACGTGCGCAAGAAACAAACGCGGCAGGCGTGATATACAGAAAAACCCGCCGAGAAGCCGGGGGTGAGGAGATGCGCCCGTCAAGAGAAAGAAAGAAAAGAAAAAAGAGAAGAAAAAAACCACTGGACAAGTGGAAAGAAGATGGGGCGCTCCCGAACTACCCGAACTTAGTAGTGTGGCAGCTTGGGTTAGTTGGTATGGCATGACGATAGTTATGGAGCGAGAACAAAACGACGACACAGAGACAAGAAGGACAAAAAGAAGGTCTTTCGTGTCCTTCTTGTCTCTGTGTCGCCGTTTTGTTCTCGCGCTAAACTATCGTCATACCCGAACTGATAGTGAAAGGGAGAAGGTGTCTGCGCAAGGGCTGAAGACCCTTGCGCAGAATAGGAAGGAAAAGAAAAAGAAAAGAAAGAGAAAAAGCCGGAAGGCAGCTCGGAGCAGCCCACGTAAACAAGGACACGTGGAACTCCGAGCAGAAAGAAGACGTGATAGCGCAGCGCGATGTAGCAGCAAGGAAGCGAAAAAAAAAGCGGAGTAAGCGTACGCGTGAAGGTATGACACTCGCAGTCGACCGGGACTACAACCAAGAAGGCCAGCGGTACAGTGATGTGCACGATTTATAACGGACGAGAGCAGAGTTCAGCATAACCAGGCGAGTCCTTCGGGTTGATGCCAAACTGTTGGACAAGAGCCTCGAAGGTGAATAGGGGCACAGAAGCGAGACTGCACTTGTGGCAGTCAGCTGGTAGGGCCTCGAGCGTGATTCGAAGTCCTGTAGCAAGAGCAGTGAGGATCTCGTTCTTTTTTTTTTGGATTTCACGTTGCTGCGAGGGTCGCAGTAGCGGGCTCCGTCGTCGTGCTTCTGGTGACGGTGAAAGGAACCGGCGGTTGCGAAAAAGCGCGCGGTGTCTGCGTCACCGTCGAGCGCTTTTCGACAACAGTAGGGGCCGGCTGAGCTGTGGACGAGGGTGGGGCAGTCGTCGTTGAGGTGGGGACGACGGGCGCACTCGTTACAGGACAAGGAGCGGCCTCCGAGGTCGTGTCGCGGGTACCGCCGAGCGCATCTCGGAAGGAGCGACCCTTGATGATGGAGGCGTTGCTGCCAGGGCTTGGTGGTGAGTCACGGTGCCGTAAATTGAGGCCATGATGACCGCAGCCCTGCTATGGAGTTGCCAGGCTGGACAGCGGGTTCGGTTGCAGGGTGTTTCCCGCTGCACTTTATGCAACGAGGGTGTGCTGCACACGAACCTGGGGCGTGCTTGATGCCGCAGCGCAGGCACCGTTCGTCCCGATAGCAGGTGGCGGTTGCGAGCCCGAAGCGGCCGCAGCGGGAGCACTGCAGAGCCTGGGGCTGACGGGGTCGAACTGGGCGCCTTAGCTTGTAAAGCAGGATATCCGGGAGGACGGTAGTCCCAGCGAAGGTGAGGGTGAGGCTGTTGCTTCTGCGTACACCGGACACGAGGGGCACAGGTGAAGCAATGTTGTCGGCGAGGTCCTCGAAGGGGATCGTTGGGTCCACTCCAAAAACCACGCCAACACAGGTGTTCAGGTCGAGCTGTTTGGCTCGAACCTTGGTCGCACAGATCGTTCCAACCTGAAGTAGGGCAGTCAGATCGGCGATAGGGCAGATGTCGACAGCAACAAGGTTGCGACGGAAATTCACCCGCACTCGCTGGGTGGCTGGGAACCCCGAAAGGAAGACGGCAATCGCATCCCTCGAAGCAGTCAGGAAGTTAGCCTTCTTCCCAACAGGCCGAAAGATGATGGTGGCCGCACATGCAATCGGAGGAAGGTTGCCAACCACGTGGGGACACTCAGAACGCGGAGGCGTGCTTGTAGGCACGCCACGCTCACTGGAGGTTGGTAGTGGTTGTAAGGAAGAGGAAAAAGGCACCTAAATAAGGCGGACGCCGTTTGCTCGGCGGCCGCAGTAGTTGAAGGAGGAGATGAGGAGTAGGTGTGTCTGCCAGGGGGCATCCCTCACAGATAGCCACGGCCGTGGCAGGACACGAGCAAGCTCCGGTGTGCGCCTTCGCTTTGCTCGAAGCCGGGGAGATGGCAGGAGTGTGATGGCTGCTGACTTTCTGTGGCCGAGTTTTCTTGGAGTGTGCAGGCTTGAATTGGGCCTGCTGCTGCTGCTGTGTGGGCACTGAAATGATGCCGAATCTGCCACGACGGCGTCCTGCTGCGTTGTTTTTTTCCGGCTGCCTCGCTGAGGCGCCATATGTAGCCCTTAAAAGGGCTGCGCGCTAAGAGCGTGGAGCGAAGATAGGGCAAGGACGGGAGCGCAAAAAGACACGTCCTTCTTTGTTGAAACCTCCCCGGCCTTCACTTCGTCCCACTTGTCGCCGTCTAGCTCTGGTGTTTCGTGTACCTTGCGCTGTATTAAACGCGCTACGTCGACGAGTATTTCTCTGTCTTTTAAAAGCCGGGCGTTGAGGCGCCACGGCCGCTTACCCGGAGCTGCGATGTCTGTACCGGTGAGCCTTAAAATAAGGAAGCAATGGTCGCTTAATGCCGAGGAGGCTACCCTCGAGGAATGCATACTGGGAGCTTGTGACCGCGAGACGTAAAAGCGGTCGATCTTGCTCCGCGCGCTGCTGCCAGCCCAAGTCATTCCAGACTGGGCCGGCCGAAGAGCGCGCCAAGCATCGATCAGCCCCAGCTCGTCGACTAGCTCGCGCAATATGCCTTCGGCATTCCTATCTGTTCATTCTGGAGCGGTGCCTCTGAACGTTTGACGCTCAATACGATCTAGCACGCAATTGAAATCCCCCACCAGTACGACTCGAGAGGGGCCGACTAGGTTGTTATACAATGCGTCAACGAAATCTTTCTGCGAACGGTAGTCGTTTAGAGCGTACACGTTTACCATGCGAATGCCAGAATCTAGATCCATCGACAATAGACGGCCATCAGAATCCTTGAAGTAGCGCAGCACGGTACCCGTAAAGCGCGGCATCAAAACGATAGCCACGCCCCACGAGCCGCTCGCGCCATAACCCCAGTAGGACCTGATGCAAACATCGCGTCGAAGGACTTGATCTGATGGAGTCGATGGACGTAAGTTTCCTGTAATACGAGAATATCTACCTTTCTAGCACGAGCTAGCTCGATTACTGCGTTTTGTTTTGCGGCCTGAGAGGAGCCGCGACAGTTGAAAAAAGCGATGGTGAGGGAAAGACAAGCCATAGTGATAGATTAGAAGAAGCGCGCGAGTTGCGCGAAAGAGGCGAACAAAAGGCCGAAGGGAAAGGAACTTTTATACGCCGGTCGTGAGCTAAGCTACGGGCTCTGCCGCGATGGGAGAGACTGGTGTGGACAGGTAGGACGTGTCCGAAAGTTCGGAACAGCCGCACACGACCGACTTGCAGAGGTGCTCCGTGCGTTCATCTCCGAGTCCTCCACGGTGGTAGATGACGAATCGTCGTCCACCACCGCGGTTGCTGCGTGGCGCTTATACTCGGGCGAGGTGCTCTACAACCGGCTAGATTCGGACCTCGAAGTTGACAGTTCTGTCGCGGCTGCAGCTGCCCGTGCTCGGCTGCCGCCGCGCTTGCGACAACGAGATGACCTACCTCGCCTCTTGACAACCGGTGTGGGAGGCGCCTTCTCACCACTGAGGGGAGAGGGACAGCGGGTTGCGCTGCTGTCTTAAAAGTTGAGGGGCGAGCCCCTTCCTTCTTTTTTTGCACCTCGACGGGTTTTGGTGGTGGTGGTAGTGGTAGTGGTTAGAAGATGATAAAAGGCACCTAATTTCTGCAACCTGGTCGGGATCACGGCGCAGTGCCTAAAAAGAAACTCGAGATTTCGGTGCTTGCATGGGTGTGTTGGCTCGTGGCGCCCGCGTTTTCGAAGTGGTGAGAGGGGCCTCGACCAGTCTTGGCTCCTCCTCTCCGCTTTTTTTGCACCT
The DNA here is from genome assembly GCA_013436015.1 of Rhipicephalus annulatus. NCBI lineage: Eukaryota > Metazoa > Arthropoda > Arachnida > Ixodida > Ixodidae > Rhipicephalus > Rhipicephalus annulatus. Next base: position 189,997 of record WOVY01009449.1, read on the forward strand.
CGGCTTCTCCTGGTGCCGCCTGAATGGCTTCGCCCTGCTCCCCTTTGTCCGAGGTCGTAGGCGCTGGCGCGCCCTGAACCTCTGTACTGACCACGGTTGGAGGCTCGACCTGCGGCACACTGGACCACGTGGTTGCCTCCGAGTACAGCCTCTGCTTGCAGAGGTGTGGAGGGTGATCCCCACCGCAGCGCTTGCAAGGCGCGTCGCAGGTGGGATGCCCCCCCCCTGCTCGCACCGTGCGAGCCGCGGCGTGGTGCACTTCTTCCTTTCATGACCCGGTAGCATGCACTTGCGACACAAGCGCACGACGCCGTCGTACTCGCACCGAACGACGTGCCCGTCTACATCAGTGATGTTGGGCACGGGAGAACGAAGTTCCATGTGGGCACGTCGGTTTCCAGTAGTGGTCCGGAGACCGGTCAGGTTATCGGTCGAGATATTCTGCACTTTGCCATAGACCTTGAGTACTCGGCTGAGCACATGGTCGCTGGCGTCGGCAGGATACTCAAACACGCGCACAGAGACTGTCCGGAGTTCAGAAGAAAGGAAGTAGAAGAGTAGTAGCCAATTTCACCGATAGTCGTTGATCCGGGTTTCCTGGAGACACCGCCCGGCTGATACACGTTGCCGCAAGGCATTCGAATACCTGCCTTGCCTAGTGCTCTGTGCACATGAATTGAAGGCGACCCCATGTATACCATGTACTTTACTAAGGGAGAGCTGAGAGCCATGCCGCGATTAAATAAGGACCATTAAATACATGTTCAGGAATAAGTGGTAGTTTTACGTACTCAATTACGGGAGAGCAAGCATAGAAGTGGTAGTTTAACAACTCAATTACAGGATATAGAGCCGTCCCGTGGGTTATACCGGGTTATGAACGGATTTACAATTGTGTGTGGGTGTATGGGAGAGCATAGAGCCGTCCCTACACCCAAAGCCAATTATTTCAGAGCACAGTATACGTGTACTTTACTAAGGGAGAGCTGAGAGCCAAGCCGTGATTAAATAAAGATCATCAAATACATGTTGAAAATTGAGTGGTAGTCCTACGTACTCGCATACGGGAGAGCAAGCATAGATCCGTCCCAACGGATTGACAATTGCGGGTGCGTGTATAACAATTTAGAGTACTACGTACAACAGTATGGGAGAGCATAAAGCTGCCCGAAACAGAACCAAATATCCAAGTGCACAGTAAATGAAATACACGCATCAAATGCGGGCATTTACCTTCTTACATAAAAATACCCGCTTCGTGATGCCGGTAGCACCATGGAAAAAATTAACGCACTAGTCAACTGCGTTTCAACAATGTGACACAAATATTTTTAAAAATATCTATTACTAGTCAGAGAAAAGATTTTTTTATTGAAACGTATATTTATTCGTCATAGCATTTTATCCACGCGATGTCATCAACTTGCAAAAAAGAATTTTTTTTCAAATTTCAGTTTTGTTTTAGCCTCGACACCCTACGAAACGTCATAGCTTGCCAACATGTGTTGGGGAGTAGTAGTAGTAGTAGTACAAAACTTTATTATGTACATAATCCTTACAAGCCGAAAAAAAAACTTGTAAGCTACTAAACATGAAAAAAGGTTGTATTTTGTCTGTTATATTTTAGTTTTATGCAAGTGACGTCAGTGTTGTTCCTTCTTCGGCGCTGCGCGCCAACCCGCGTGTTCGGGCTGGTCGATGTCCCCGCCAGCCGCGTACGTCTCCGTCGGCCGTATTCTTCTTCTTCTGCTTCGTCGGGACCAGCCAGCCCCCAACACAGCAATGGCGACGAGGACATGTAAGAACCCGTTTCGTTCTCCGTGTTCTTTTTCTTGCTTCTAATGGACCTACCCGGCTAACCCTAGACGCTCTTTATTCCCTGCAAGGTGGCTACTGCGTGCTGCGTCGCTTCATTTCTTCATTCAGCTACGCCGCCTCTGCCTTCATCTTCAAATAGTGTACTGGCGTCATTTTTTTCTCGTTTGCACCTCTCCATTCTTATTGCTTGAAATGGCGTCTCCCATTCCACCTCCCCTATTTCTTCATTCGCCCGGAGACCCGCCACTTCCGTGGGCGGACTGGAAGTTGGTGTTTCAAGCCTACGCAGACGCGGTCGGGGAGGAGGCCAGCAAGCCCGAGCGTCGCAAGGCCCTGCTGCTCAACGCGTTGGGCCCTGCTGGGTTAAAGCCTTTCTATACTTTGGAAGCCACCAACGCGTCGCCGACGCCAGCGTCGGGCGATGCCTTCAAGGATTCTGTTGCTCTTTTCGATGAGCATTTTAAAGATGTCTCGTGCGATTATCTCGCACGCGCAAAATTCCAAGAAAGGCGACAATTGCCTGGTGAGCCAGTCGCCGAGTTCATTACTTCTCTTCGAACGCTCGCCGCGTCGTGCGGCTTCGGCGCGCTCGAGGACGATATGATCCGCCATCAGCTTTTCATCGGTGTAGCCTCGCAAAACGTCCGCTGCCGCATGCTTCAAAAGGGCTCCTCGATTTCATTATCCGAAGCCCTCTCGATTGCGCGAGAGGACGAGCTTATTCGCTCCCAGTTGGAGCAATTCGCTCTGCATTCAGTGCAGCAACTTTCTGCTGCCGGGGCCCAAGGCGGCGGCTCTTCGTTTCACGAGACGCGTCAACATGGCGGCCCTTCACCTTCGTCTCGGCGCGGCGGCCAACATGGACGCCAGCCTGCACAGTCCTTCCACGGCAACCTCTCTGCGTCGCGGGGGCGAGGAAGCCGACAATATGGCGACCCCATTCCGCCAAATTCGGGTTTTCAAGAACAGCACCGAGCTCCTAATTCGCGTTCGCAATTTTCTTCTCCAAGCGCAACCACGCATTGCTTTCGTTGTGGATCGGCTCGGCATTTAGCCAATTTTGCGCAGTGTCCCGCGAGAAACCGCACTTGTCTTGCGTGCGGAAAAATCGGACATTTTCAGTCCGTATGCAATTCCCGTCCAGCAAATCTTCCGGAACCAGTTTCTTCGTCCGCTCCTTCGAGCACTGCACAAACCAATACGGTCACTGTTTTAAATGTGGATGGCCTCCACACTACGCCCGAGCCCAGCATCATAGTTTCAGTGGGCCATGTGCCCTTGTCATTTCTCGTGGACACTGGTGCCTCAGTCTCTTTAATCAGTGCCGCTGACTTCCATAGTCATTTTTCCAACATTCGGCTTTTACCTTCAAACGTCGTGCTACAAACATATTCCAAGGAAACGATCGATAATTTAGGTCAATTTACAGCTCAGGTTTCCTATCACAGTCGCACTGCTTCCATTACTTTTTATGTAACAGCCAATGGCAGCTCGCTTTTGGGACGTGATGCAATCAGGGCTTTGTCCATCAACATCAGTGGTGCCTGTTGACGCGTATATTTCACAGTATGATGGTTCATGTTGATAGACTAGTTCGACCTCGGCCCACAATGGAATTCTGTACAGTATTGATTGTTTTCCTTCCTTTATCGAAAAGTTAGTTGTTGCCCTGTTCTTTAATAATTTTCTGGGAGTCCTGAAGCATGAGTCTACCCATCTATTGTAGCAATACTTTGGTGGAGTTGAACTTCTCGTAGTGTTTGTATGTTCGACCTCTTGAGTCAGAATGATTGATACTTTATTTTTTTCTCTCGGGAAAGCAACAAAAGATACCAGTATCGTGTTAATAATGAATTGTGTGGCCTTCTATGTTTGTTTTTCTTTCTGTGGTTTTGCCATTGTGCACAGTGATAATACTACATGAAACCCTTGCACGTGCCTCTCTATGTAAACAATGGTTGAAACCAAACGTCGTGGCAGCTGGTGACACTCAGGCAGCCAACATAGTTGCATGCTGCACATTTTTGCAATGATGATGTCTCTGGCAAATCATTTCACCTCGGCCACACTCGAGAGACGGCCTCTGAGCCACGCGTTTCTTTTTCTTCCCCTCCTCACAATGTACTATCTTCAACATCACAACATTTGTTGCGAGTGTGTGTGTATGTGTGTGCGTGCGTGAACGTGTCAGCAGGTTGCAGTGGTGTCGAATGGTCATTGTACTTTAATCTGCCTGTGTTCTTTCGCATGATTTGCTTTCTTCTGGTGGACCTACACTTCATAGCCCATGCAAATCGTCGAATGCGACTGGCCACGTGCCATTGTCAGGTGTGCACATCGTCCGGCGCATGTTGCATCGTCTTCTTCGAGCCAAGGGCAGGGCAGAACTTCCATGAACCGTTCACCTGTCCTTCTTAACATTGTCGTGCTAGCAGCAATTCGTGGCCCTCTTTCTTCTTGCTCAAGGGCAGCAGGGTTTTTTTTTTTTTTTGCTTTTCATAAGTACGTACTACATGCAACTATGTAATAGGCGTTGGAGTCTCTCTTGTCACGGGTGGAAAGATGGGCACGTTGTTTCCTTTTTCTTGAGCATATTGATCTGTTCCCGAAGACCCAACATCCAGTGTTGTACTTGTGTAGAGTCCCTTGAAATCGGCTTGCGAAAACGAGCTGGAAGTTGGGTCTTCCGGTTGAGCAGCTTTTCGTGACACTGCCAGAGGAGTTTGAGGGTCCCAGTGATTTGTGTGATGTATGCGCTCCAGCCCTCTCGTTTAGTGCTGTGGTTGAAAGCACATGCCGCATCCCTTGTGTGAAATAGTGGCAGCCATTTTGGCAAAGCCCTTATCGTCGATTGTCACGCCTGGCTGCCAAATGTTATCTTTAGAGGGAGTGTGTGTTAGGTAGCCGTGGAGTGCGGTTGTTGTTCCTTCTTCGGCGCTGCGCGCGACCCCCCTGTTCGGGCTGGTCGATGTCCCCGCCGGCCGCGTACGTCTCCGTCGGCCGTATTCTTCTTCTTCTGCTTCGTCGGGACCAGCCAGCCCCCAACACAGCAGTCAGTTTTTGTTTTCTGCTGTTGCGTCCGCCATGGCCGAGCACACGGAGTCGCCGCCGCGCCGTCTTTATTTCCGCGTGGCGAGTCGTTTGGCATAGTGCCTGTGTCTTCATCGTTCGCCCTGCCCGTCATGCTACAGAGAATCGTGAAGAACACTGTCTTGCTTACTTTGACGAGCTTATGTGCCAACGCGGGTCAGATAGAGGGTAAAAGTAGCCCTATTCACATCATGGATCCGTAAGAGCAGCGGGTTGGTGTTCAAGGCGCCCTTAATACTAGCCTGCTTCCGGAGGTCACCCACGCCTTCATTATAAATTACTTAACACTGTCGACGAATTATGTTTCGCTTGACCAGATGAAAGCGTACAAGTCGCTAGACTCTCACAACTATTTCGCTAGCGAATGGCTACAGTATACATCACAGACAAGGAGTTGCCTTCTCAGAGTGTCGTCGTACTTAGTCAGGTGGGCTTTAGTGCGCTCCGCATTTCACACAGTGAAACTGCAGCCTGGGGTAGCAGTGCTGGCGAGGAAACACGTTGCTTCCGTGTCGGCCGCGTCCATGGCGTTGCAAGCAAGTAAGATATACGTTTATAAAATTCATTTCTTGGGATTAGCACTCTTGTCATTGCATATCTGTATCTTGTCATAGCCTCATGTGTCCCTGGCCTGCATCACCCAGACACAGTGCCCCTCCTCTATGTCAAGTTTGCCCTTACGGATATCTAAGACGTGCAGGTCAGGCTAGAAGTACTCTTTGCTGGGCTACTCAGTCCATGTTCATGTACAAGCTACAAAGATACGGCTGCCTTGCTTGATGAAATAATGAGGAAAGGGGTCGAGGGGTGCGCAAACTTTCTACTGTTTTTTCATCTTATCCTGCATCGAAAATTATAGGCACAGACAGGTGCAGCAAGGTAGACACACATTGACCGCATACTACCTAATCACAATGTGTAAACTAGCTTTCTATTTGCGAGAGAGACATTGAAGTATCACTGACACACAGGGGCGTAGCCAGACGCTGGCACACTAGGCCCGTGCCCCTACCCCCGAAATATTTTTTCTCGGTGGCGTAGAGATAAAGAACTCTCAATTCAAAAGAATGCCCCCCCCCCAAAAAATTAATGGCTACACCCCTACTGGTACTGATGATCTTTGTGATTTTATATAGAATGCCTGCACCGATTCTCGAGCACTAGTGTCCCTGCTTCTGCCAAGAGTCCGGACCTTATCCATGCACAGCTTGATTGCGCTGCTCAACGTTGTTGGTATGCCAATTGTAAAGTTAAGCCTAAATATCTACGTAGAACGCATCTAGCGGAATGTGGTGCTGCTACATGTTTCTCGCACATATGCGAGCACTCGTCGCGCGTCTCCAGTCAACTGAACACGATGCCTAGCCAGTGCAAATATAAATTGAGTGGTGAGATCAGTCACTAATAAAGAAGTGCTTTGACACATCTGCAACGACGTTAGAACAATCCCTGTTGTCACCATATGACAAAAAAAAAGTCTGTTCACCACAAAAGTGAAGCAGTGAATGCGATAGCAACAAATTGCAATGTTATAGAAATGAGGTTGGCAGCTCACTCTTTGGGAACCGATATTACGCAACTGTACTTACAAAACTCTGGTTTAAGAATATGGCCGCTCCAGGAACACTCTTTGACATCATTTTCGCGTTGACGGCTGCAGAGATGGTCAGAGTATGTTCTCACTTGCAATGATAATTTTCTTTGCCTTCATTCTTTGACTTGGGTGCTAAAAACCTAATTAATGGCTGCTCTCTAGATATCGGCCTTGTCTAAACTTCAGCATCATTTGTTGGTCCTGTCCAAATTACAGCAGCATTTGTCGGCCTTGTCTAAATTGCAGCGCACTAATAAGAACGTTCTTCGAATATTTGTTTTGCATCAAATGATCCTAAATTTTGTTTTGTCTGCTCCAGATTTTCTCCAAAACACAGTTCCTCCTGCTCCAAATCTGCTCCAAAACACTTTTTTTTGCTCCAAAAATTGCTCCAAAATATAAACTGGCTGGATCACTGCTGAATTCATAATATTCTAATATGATGAGCATATGTTGTTACAAATGACTGCTGCATGTCTACTGCCTTATCTTTGGCACCCATCTTCAAACAGGAGAAGTGCGCATTGGGTTTATACAAAACCTCGGATATTCTTGTTCAATAACTTGACCACTTGGCTCGTTTTCGGAGTCTGGCTCACTACAAGCTGCTATTGCGTAGCATTATTGTGAGCATTATATCGTAGCTCGCGTGTTCATTTTGTACTTCGAGACGTGCTCATTCACATATGAGTGTAATAGCAGTTTTTTAGATCATCTATCACACCTCAGTTTGCCATCCAAGTTACTTGATGAGCCCGTAACCAGGGAATTTATCAGTGGCTCGCAGAAGTCTGAAGAGGGACTTGTTAAACCCCTAGAAAACCGCTTTCAGAAACCGTGTAATAGTAGTATACAACTTCAATGTAAAAGGAAAACCAAGTTTGTTATATTAAGTAGACTTCATGTTGAAAGCATTTTCGGACACATTGCTGTTGCCGGGTTGAAAGCAGATCTCGACCTTCAAGTCAGCCTAGTGGATGCGCCAGTGATACTGTGGAAGTGCTGCGAAAATGCTCTTGCTACAGTACAAAGAGTACTCGGTGAGAGAGAAAGAAGTGTCTGCAAAAGTTGGCTTTCTACAGTATAAAGAGACTTGGTGAGTGAGAAAGAAGTGTCTGAAAAAGTTGGCTGTCTAAGCCCCGCTAAGTTATGTGTCGTGAAGTTCTCAGCAACACAATTAATAGAGGAGAAAAGCTACTTGGCTTTCACTTTTGTGTACTCTTGGGGGGGGGGGAGCATTAGGGAAAGTGTAAATCTGTATCGTTGACACTGTTGTGTGTCGCGACATTTGTCTACCACTTTTGCTGATAACTACGCAGATGTACCATATTTACTCGCATGATTTGTGCACCCCTAATATTTTGTCATGTTTACGGGGAAAAAAAATATTTACTCGAACATTTTGCGCTCCCCAACCCGCCCGAGTCAGCTCGCCGGCACGTGCACGAAGGGGCCTTGGATCTTTGGATGCTTTAGGTAGGCACGCCCGTTGAGGCGAGCGCAGCCAAATGGGCTGCGAGTGCGAAGTCCTTCGTTCCGAGGCGTTCCCCTGAACTAGGGTTCCTAGAATACCGTGCACGAACTCTCAAACCTGTTGACGGGTAGCCAGAACTGCTTGAGCATTTGCCCCCTTTCTCTCCATCTCTACCACCGTGATAATGCACGCTTGCATCACGACACGGGCAAATATGGCACCGGAGGCGTGCGAGCGCTAGTTCGGCCTGCTGTGCCAACTGTTCCCCTGGCTCTCTGTGTCCGCTCTGCAACGCGTGCTTGGTTGATTTTGGAAGTTTAGGTTTCGCCATCCATCTTTCGCATTTTTACTGTTCTCTTGCGATGGGCTACAGTAATAATGTATACAGCAAAATTCAAGCTCACTGTTGTGAAGTTGGCCGAAGAAAACTGCAATCGTGCCACCGCCAAGGACTCCAGCATGAAGTTCTTCGACGTGTGTCAACCGGCGCGATCGGTATGGGAGAAAGCGAAAGAGTGCGCACTTGCTAATGCAGGTTTCCAGGTGCTGAAGAAGGCCTTCTCAATTATGAGCGAACGCTCAGGTTCATCGGTATCGCCGTGTCGTGGGACCTAGTTTCTCCCAGCTTTGTCGAGAAAAGCTTCCATAAAATGGGAAATTCGAACGCGCTGGCCAAAACGGAGGCCAACGCACTTTGGGATGGCAGTGACAGCGGCCGCGACGATGATTTTCAATCGGACCTCTCGATCAGTGATTCCGACTAGACAGCGTGGGACCGAATCTGACTGGCTTTTAGTTTTTCGTAAGAGCACTATAATCGTTTTAATGCTTGAATGCAAATGAACTTGCTTCTTCAATGTTCTACAACATGTGAAATTACCTGCTCCAAAGTACTTCAAGATGGAACTTTTCTCCTGAAGAAAAATTTTGCTGCTACAGAAATTGCTCCAAATCTAGAGTCCTCCATAGCACCACCGGTCACATAGCGATTCTGTGGTTGTGGCATCCTTTTTGCAAGAACGAAGCTATTAGGGCTAGGTGATTTCCTTACGATCAGGGTCAGCTGTTTGTAAATATAGATAAAAATTACTCCTATTTCTCAAGCAAAGTAAGTTCCTAGCCCAGGGGAGGAAATACCAACTCCGCTGTTGTATCAGTTGGTTTTTGTATACTAAAAACTTACTCTGATCTGAATCCAAAGCTAATGCTTCATGTCTGGGTATAGCTCTGCTTCGAAAAATCGGTTTTCCTTAAAATTAGTCAGCCCTATGTTGCTTCTTGCTATTTCTACTCTGTGGAAGTGGCATCGATCGGAGACCTAAACGTCCCAGGTTTTTTGAGGGCTTAGTTGGAGGTGTCCTGTTTAGTTTGTCGAGAGTTGTTTGTGCACGCCTAGTCGGTGAAATAAGGGTACCGAGACTAATTCTGACCTGTGGGTGCAGGCAAGAGCTACGCAGGCACGTGGACTGCGTGCGCCAGTCTCAGGGCGGATTCTCGCGAATGACCTTCAACCACATCGTGGCACTTGTGCTCGGCCACATGCAAAACAGCGTGCAGTAAGTACAGACAATAAAGCATTGCAGCATGCTTGGTATTGCCAGGGGGGGGGGCTTGATGGTGCGCAACCCCTCATTTCATCACGTAGTGTTGTGTAGTGAGGGTGCCGGCAGGATGCATGTAGTACCACTGGAAGTTCACAGCTGAGGAGATGGAGGTAGTGCAAATGCTGCACGCCCATATGTAAGCAGGAGCAGCTTTTCCCCGTTCCCCTGCCGTAACCCCAAGCGGTTCTAATGGAGAAGCAGACGTGTTATAATGTAGGTTCCTTTTTTTAAAGCGACCAGTTTGATTGCAAGTAGTTAATAGTAGTCGGACGCTTTGATGTCATTGAGATAATTTCAAAATGTCCCTTTCGTGGCGTGTATAGTGTTGTGCATTTACCTTAGTTTTTCGATATGCAGAGCACTGTTGTTGACAATAACATTTTAATTCTCCAACGTTGATTTTTCACTCCGAAGTAAACATTATTTCAGTGTCCTTTTAGGGGACATAAGTGAAATAGGGAATCTGTTGAGCATTCTCAGAGTACCATTTACCACTCTAATGTAGGTATTTTGCCATCCTAGCTTGGTCAATGCAGGAGAAAATCTAGGTCTTAATCTCGCTTTCAAATTTTGTGTACGATGTCACACATTTCCAAGTTTTATTGTACTTAGGCTACATTGATTCAAAGAAATTTTCAAAACATTGTAAATTAATTCTTTGGCCCCTAAAGGAACAATGTATTTATTTTTACTGATTAGAAACTAGAAAGAATTCAATATACGACATCAAAATGTGTTGTCACTAGCCTTGTGAAAATAGTCTGCTTCAGAAGAGTTAGAGGTTTGGGCCAGTTTGTGATGCCTACTTGATGAAATGAAGCACCTGAATGGGACAACAAAAGGCACTTCGTCCCATGTGTGTCCTTTTGTAGTGCTGTGAGAATTGAGCCTTATTTCATGAAGTTTGGAAGTGCATTCAAAGCAAATACTAGTGTTTTTTAAAAAGTCTAATTATTTTGAATCGAATTCAAATATATATTGCATATTATAAATGGGCATATTTGTAACTAATCTGCTCAATGTTTAAAGAGAAATTAAAAGAAGGCCTGTGCAAATGCCTTTTTTTTTTGGCTTCAATGGAAGTGAATTGATGTAAGAGCAATATCTTGCAATGTTGAAGTGGGGCTTCACTGCAGGGTGGATTTCCCATGGATAAGTGTTCTCGTGGCTTCTTCGTTGCGCTTCTTTGTTGCGGCAAAACCACCTTTATGGGGTCAATATTAATGAGAACAAAGACACATATTTATATGAAAAAAAAATTCTAATTATTGTCCAACGAGGAAAATGAGCCCTTAAATTTCCACTTCTTTCCTTCATCTTTACAGGGGGTTACATGCAAACGAATATTCAAATCCACATACAGACGAACCCGGGTATATCGAACTCGCCAAAAAACGGTTATTAGTTCGATATATGGCATAATTCGATATAGGCCCGCTATAGGTTCTGACACAAAGGCACATAACAAACTAGAAGAAAAGTACTTTATTAATATGGTGGCTTACTTGCGTGCCCTACTGTGGAACAAAATAGTCCCGGATTTTTTTCTGTGTCAACGACTTCGCTGCCTGCGACAGCACGCACGCCTTCACGTTGTCCAACGAGTCGGAGCAGCTGAGGCCGCAACCTTCCACATTCAAGCAATAGTGCCGGACCAACTCTAGTGCACTAATCACTTCGGAGGATGTAGGCAATGGGCCGTCGTCGATTTCTATATTGCTGTCGCTTTGGCGTGGTCGGCACGACGTCTGCAATGTAATCCTCATCCTGTAATTGGCCCGTGATGGGGACATCATCGTCCGCACTGACGAACTTGTCGAATGTCGATCTGTCGATAGCACCCGGAAACTCTGCCAGATCGTTCCAAACTTCGGCAAAAACACCTGCGGTGTCTTCAGTGCTGTGAGACTTTGGGGTGTCATCACCAGGCTTGCGGAAGCCGGCATGCCTGAAGCAGTTCTGCATCGTCTTTTTCTTGACATCTGCCCACGATCTACTCAACATAGAAATAGCTCCGATCAAGTCGATCTTAAGCTCCCTGCCGACAAGAAGGTTCTGCAGCAGCCTCTCCACCAGGCGCTTCTGATAGCCGGCTTTCATTGCGCGTGTAACGCCTTGATTCAGTGGTTGCAGTACAGACGTAGTGTTCGGGGGCAAAAAACGCAGCTCGATGTTGCTCTAGGTCGTACAGCAGTGGTGCGATGAACAATTGTCCACGAGCAGGTACACCTTGCGATTTTCGCCTACCAAATCATCATTCCATGACGATGGCCATCTGCTGAAAAGCTCCCTGGTCATCCACGCTTTTCAGTTTGCACGGTAGGTAACTGGAAGCGACAGCACATTTTGAAAACACCGCCGCGGCGTGCTTTTCCCGATAACCAGAGGTCGAAGCTTTTTCGATCCGTTTAAATTAGCTGCTAACAGCACGGACACACAAGCTTTGTTTGCCTTGCCGCCGCTTGTCTTGTCGCCACGAGACGCAACTTAAGCGTCTTGTTTGGCAACGTTTGCCAAAATGGAGCGGTTTCATCTGCATTGAAGATATCTTGGGCTCTATATCTTGCTGCGATATCTCGCCAGTTTTCCTCAAACCATTTTTCTACGCTGTCCAGGTCCGCCGCTCTGCTTTAACCTGTAACAGCTTTGCCAACGATGTCATGCCGTTCTTCGAACCGCTGAAGCCAGCCTGAACTGCCTTGGAAATCATTCCTGCCAAGCAGGAAAGCAAGGTCCTTGGCTTTCTGCTCGATCATAGGGCCGTACACCGGGATGTTTCGCGACCGAACGTCCACAAACCACTTGTAACACAGCAGCGCGCATACGTCGCGGGCGCCACGGGCACCTGGCTTTTCGTCTGACTTGACCCTGATGTCTGCCTTGTTCTTCAAGATAGTACTCAAGGTGTTCCTTGGAATTTTGTACGCGATGGCAACGTCGGACTTCTTTTCACTGCGCTCAACCCGATTGATGATTTCGAGTTTCACGGCGAACGGCAAAGTTTGCCTCTTTGGGCAAGCCACGATGACAGCGCGCGAATACAGTTCACAGAGCACCAACCGGCAACACCACAGATCATGCTGAATCGGCAGCAGCAGGCACACAAGCATAAAGAAAGAAGAAATTTTTTTAAGAAAGAAGAAATATATAGCAAAAGAAACTTTTGCTATATATTCTCAATGTAAACTTACCGTGTTTAGGAATTGTTCGATATATGGGATAATTTGATATAAACTGGTTCGTTATAGTTGGGCTCGACTGTATAACGAATACGGAAGTAACAAAATATTAGTTATAACGAAGTAAAAGAACTCTTGCAATAGTTTTAGAACATACCTTTATAACCTTTAGAACATACCTTTTAACATAGAACATACCTTTTAAGTGGCGAGTGTGTCTCACTCACATGTCTTTGTTCTCATCGGCTTCCTTAAACCGCGCGAGCTAGCGAGAAATTGGAGCAAGCGTTTCTCAAGTCTGCACATTCAGACACTCCGCCAAACCAGCCTGATGAAGCGCGCTGCAACCACCGGGCGAGTGCGTTAGGCAGGCCTACGCTCTCGGCCACCTTTTGAACCTGGCTTGAACCTTTCATCATGCCGAAGCCGTATCGCAAGTTCGCACCGCTCACAAGTTTGGGATGCAGTGGGACCATTTCTATCTAAAAAGGTGAGCATGAATATGGACTTGTGATGAAGCTGATTTCAGAGTGCCGCAACTGTGGACTTGACAGTGTGTGGAGCTCTGGCAGGGTACCCAGTCAGGCTAAATGCGCTGCATTCGAGGTCAATAATGTGCGTCTCATGCCGTGCAAAGCACAGGGAATAGCCAGGCAGCCCTAAACGACATCTTCTCTGTAATTGGAATTTCTCACAGGGGACTTCACCACAAAAGCTAACAGAGCCATTCGAAAAATAAACTGAATCCCGTGTCAACAAGAGCTGCAGACAAGGCCCTCTCTGATTGCTTCATGTCAGTGAAAACATTATACTAAGATCTGTGCTTTGACAACCCAGGTAATGTGGCCATCTGTTATGATGGTACATGGATAACATGGATGGTACATGGATAACCAGAGGCCATCTGTCGCACATTGGTGTGGGTGTTGTTATAGAGCTGTTTTCTGGCTATGTTTTAGACTATGTTGTCCTGTAAAATTTTTGTGCGGGCCGCAAGCGCGCAGAAAAATACAGTGAAGATCGGGCCACATGGGAGTGGAGGCAGCAGTCACTCTCTTTGAGTGCTCAATTTCCCGTCACGGCTTGCGGTACACAGTGATGGCATGTGATGGGGACAGTAGATCATTTCATACTGTTGAAGACTCCACAGTTTATCGTTTCATACAGGTTCAAAAGTTGCAGCGATGACTTAGTGATTAGAACATCTGCCTCGCATGCAAAAGGTCCGAGGTTCAAATCTCGGCGCCGTGCAGTTCCCAACCGGAAAAAAAAATCCGCGTGGTGATGGAACTGCATTAAGAGGACTGGGGTGCGGCCTCACCGGTAACCACCGCCGGGAACCCTCACCAGAGAAGGATTGGCCACCCTGGTGCAGTATCTGACCACTACTTCCCACATGCATGCGTCAAATAACTCATGGCCCTCAGTCCCCAGCAGCTGCGAAGCAACTGACCACGGCGGCGATCAGATCTGTAACGCAGCGAAGGGTGCTAAGAATCTCTGGATCCAAACAGGCCGCCATTGGTACCTGAACTTGGCAACATTTAACGCTAAAACCTTATCTAGTGAGGGAACTCTAGCAGTACTATTCGAGGAGCTAGAGGGTGTTAAATGGTATATAATAGGGCTCAGTGAGGTTAGGACAGATGAGGCTTATACGGTGTTAAAGAATGGGCACGTCCTTAGCTATAGGGGCTTGGCTGACAGAAGAGAACTGGAAGTGGGGTTCCTAATTCACAGAAACATAGCTGGCAACATAGAGGAATACTATAGCTATAATGAAAGGGTGGTAGGTATCGTAATTAAACTGAATAAAAGATACAAGATGAAGGTGGTACAGGCTTACGTGCTTACATCCAGCCATGATGACACTTCAGTTGAAAGCTTCTATGAAGACGTGGAATCGGCAATGAGTAAGGTAAAAACACAGTATCACAGTATTCCATACTGATAGGACACTTTAATGCAAAGGTAGGGAAGAAGCAGGCTGGAGACCAAGCAGTAGGAGACTATGGCATCGGTACTAGAAATACCAGAGGAGAGCTAGTAATAGAATTTGCACAACGCAATTATTTACGGATTTTGAATACCTTCTACCGAAAACGAGGAAACCGTAAGTGGACACGGAGGAGCTTTATTGGCAAAAATAAGAATGAAATAGACTTTATAATGAGTGCACACCTAGGCATCGTGCAGGATGTGGAAGTGGTTGGCAAGGTACGATGCTGTGACCATAGAATGGTACGGTCTCGAATTCACCTAGACTTGAAGAAAAAACAACACAAACTGATACGTAAGAGGCCAATCAATGAGCTAGCACTGTGAGGGAAAGTACAGGAATTCAGTCTCGCTTCAGAACGGGTACTAGGCTCTTAGGAAACCAACAATAGCATAGACACAATGAATGATAATCTGACGAGTATCATTATGGAGTGTGCAGTGGAAGTTGGAGGCAGGGTAGTTAGACAAGACACTGGCAAGCTTTCCCAGGAAACGAAGAATTTCATTAAGAAGCATCAAATCATGAAAGTCTCAAGTACAGCAGGTAAAATAGAACTGGCAGAGCTTTCAATGTTGATTAATAGGTGTAAGGTATGCGATGTGGGAAGGTATAACATGGAGAGAATTGAATACGCTCTGAAAAACGGAAGAACCGTCAAAGCAGTGAAGAGGAAACTTGGGATAGGCAAAAATTGGATGTATGCACTAAGGAACAAAGAAGGCAAAAAAACTACCAATATGGATAGGATAGTTAAAATAGCGGAGGAGTTTTAAAGAGATCTGTACAGTAGCCGGGATAACCATGACTTTAATACTATAAGAACTAGCAGTGACTCAGATGACACCCCATTAGTAATGATAGACGTCAGAAAAGCTTTGGAGAGCATGCAAAGAGGCAAAGCTGCTGGTGAGGATCAGGTAACATCAGATCTGCTGAAAGATGGAGGACAGATTGTGTTAGAAAAACTAGCTACCCTGTTTACGAGGTGTCTCCTGACGGGAAGGGTACCAGAGTCTTGGAAGAACGCTAACATCATCTTAATACATAAGAAAGGAGATGACAAGGACTTGAAGAATTACAGGCCGGTCTGCTTGCTCTCTGTAGTATACAAGCTGTTTACAAAGGTAATTGCTAACAAAGTAAGGAAAACATTAGAATTCAATCACCAAAGGAACAAGCAGCATTTCGAACAGGCTACTCAACAATCGACCATATTCATACTATCAATCAGGTAATAGAGAAATGCTCAGAATATAACCAACCACTAAACATAGCCTTCATAGATTACGAGAAGACGTTTGATTCAGTAGAAATCTCAGCAGTCATGCAGACACTGCAGATTCAGGGCGTCGATGAAGTATATATAAACATCCTGGAAAAAATCTACAGGGGATCAACTGCTACCATAGTGCTTCATAAAGAAAGCAACAGAATACCAATCAAGAAGAGTGTAAGGCAGAGGGACACAATCTCCCCAATGCTATTTACCGCGTGCTTACAGGCGGTTTTCAGAAGCCCAGAATAGGAACAGTTAGGGATAAGAGTTAATGGAGAGTACCTTAGTAACCTGCGCTTTGCCGAGGACATTGCATTGCCGAGTAACTCAGGGAACGAATTGCAACTCATGATTACGGGGTTAGACAAGGAGAGCAGAAAGGTGGGTCTTAAAATGGATCTGCAGAAAACGAAAGTAATGTACAACAACCTCAGAAAAAAGCAGCGCTTCGAGATAGGTAATAGTGCACTTCAAATTGTAAAAGACTGTCTACTTAGGGCAGGTAATAACCGTGGAGCCAAACCACGAGATTGAAGAAACTGGGAGAATAAGAATGGAGTGGAGCGCATTTGGCAACGACTCTCAAATTATGACAGGTAGATTGCCACTATCCCTCAAGAGGAAGGTATATAACAGCTGTATCTTGCTGGTACTTGGCTATGGAGAGAAACCTGGAGACTTACCAAGAGGATTCAGCCTGAATTAAGGACGACGCAGTGAGCAATAGAAAGAAAAATAGTAGGTGTAACCTTAAGAGACAAGAAGAGAGCAGAGTGGATTAGGGAACAAACGGGGGTTAAGGATATCATAATTGAAATGAAGAAGATTAAATGGACATGGGCCGGGCATGTAGCGCGTAGACAGGATAACCGCTGGTCATTAAGGGTAACTGACTGGATTCTCAGAAAAAGGCAAGCGGGTTAGGGGGAGACAGAAGGTTAGGTGGGCAGATGAGATTAAGGTGTTTGTGGGTATAAATTGGCAGCAGCAAGCACTGGACAGGATTAACTGGCGGAACATGGGAGAGGCCTTTGTCCTGCAGTGGTCGTAGTCAGGCTGATGATGATGACAGCTTCAAAAAGAGGACTGTATAAACCATGTCCGAAAACTAATGGGTACTGCACTTCGCAGTCTTGTTCAAAAGCATAAGGGTTCTGGTGAAACACTAAGTGGAAGAGGCTGCTTGACAAATGATGTCATGGAGAGATTGTCGAGATGCAATGGCTGGGCTCTGAAGTACAATGTTGGCGACGTAGATGCAATGCTCCGGGCAGCCATGGCCACATATTATCACGCGACATCGACTGATGAGAGGTCCAACCACACCTTGTGCCCAAGTGGCAGTGACTCATGGTGCAAGCAGAATGCTGCTGCTGCAAAGGGAGAGCCGCTACCAAGGCACACCTACAACTTTCCACAAAATGTCCGTGATGCACTACTTCCAGTCTACGAGTGACTTAATAACAAGGAGCTACTAAAACGCTGCCAAAGAGGCAAAACACAAAGTGCAAACGAGGCACTCCATTCTCTCATATGGTCTCTAATGCCTAGAGAGAAGCATGCTTCACTCATAGCTGTTGAGACTGCAGTTGCTGACGCCGTGATGCGCTTCAATTCAGGAATGAGAGAAGCCTCCACACGTATCCTCAAAGAACTTCAGCTAGAGCAAAACTCCATGAGCGAGCAATGGGCAGAAGAGGATTCTCGTCGGATCATGAGTGCCGAGCGAAAGCGTTCAGCATCTTCCAGGTTCCTGCTACAAGCAAAGCGGCGGCAACGACAAAGTGTGAGAGACTACTGCCCTGGTGCTTTCTAAGGCATGTATATGCAAAGAGAAGCATTTTTGTTTGTGTAGAATTTTTTGAAAATACAGAGCTTTGTTTTTTGCCATTTTCTCAGTTTCAGTTTTTTGGCCACCTTTCATTCTTCTGACAAGCGCTTCTCAGCTTTGGTACACTGCAATTCGATAATTTTTATCTTGATGAGAAGCTAGATGCTTAGTGAGCGCAAGAAAGTGCCATATGCAACTATAGGACACCATAAATTTTTAGAAAAAATGAAATACAAAATTTATCGTTCCTTGATAATGGAAGGATGAACTTCTAAACCTCATAACTTTTCTTGTGGGAAAGCTAGAGCATGAAACTTGCTTTTTGCACTCTTTGCTGATAATAGAATGCAGTGACATTTAATTAAGCAAGATCTGTCTAGCCAATTGACTGAAAAGGTGATCAAAAGATCTTTCAATTAATGGCTAATTAAAAACAAAATGATAAGAGGTACATAAAAACTGATTTCTTATTTGACATCTGCACATGTAAATACAGCATCTCGTAAGTTTTCATCACCCTAGCTTAAATAGATGCCTGATGGCTAAGTGCCTCTTCCCCTTAATAAACAACTTACCAATATGCTTTTGCAACGTAGAGGCATAGAAATAACATACTAACTTGGCTTGATCGCTTTGTTTTCAGTTCTGGCTGATACCAATATTTTTCGTGACCCATGAGATTCATATCAAGATTCAACCATATGTGAAAACAAGTGTATTATATGTTCACTAAAAAGGCTGTTTGAACGAGTGTTACAGAAAGTTTTTAAAAAACTTTCAGATGAGCACAGAAGATTCTGCCCAAGGAGACAGCATCTCCTTGAAAGTACTGCAGCTCCAGCAAGGACACTCCACGTGATCATGCCTTCTTTTTCAAACATTGTTTTCAGTCTACTGCTTTCAATTGTTTTTCTGCTTGCTTTAGTTTGTTCGTCTTGATTTACAAAAGACTGTATATAAGGGCATGCATGCTTTCTGTATAAAGTTTTTAGATCTTTTTTTTCCAAGAGAGTGAGCACTAGTCCATTGTGTTGAGCTCCACCGGGCTCTAAAATGTGCCGTGTGTGAGGTCGGTTTGGGCTGTCTGATATCTGGGCAGGTCTAAGAAGAAGTGTGCCAAGTTTGTGCTTTCCTGTGCCAAGTGCCATCTTGGCTTCTTGGTTTCTCTACGGTGTCACTTACGAAGCTGTCTTGCCGGTGACTGTGATATAAACTGGTCTCTCAACTATTTTTTTTTTTGCACCATGCGATACTTTGCCACGTGCACAGCACATGGCAAAGTAGTAATATGTTCAAAATGGTTGCGCTTCACCCGGCCTGGCCTTGCCGCAGACGTGCGTGCATGCTTTGGTCCTTATTGCTCAAGAACAAAATAAAACATTTTTGTAAGATTTTCTTCTGCCCGACTTTTCTTGAGCACTTTTTTGTATGTTTATGTCTCAAAAATAAGGCAAGAATAAAGCCCTGTTTATGAAGGCTTATGGAAGGTAAACAATGCTTTCAGTCTTCGTTAAGAATAATAGAATGCTTTGTTGGGCGTGCTGGTTCGTTGCGGAAAAGATTGGAGCACAAGAACCGATGAGATGCAAGAGAGAAAACTGCTGCGCTCGTGTAGTCTCATCTCATCTTGTGTCTCGTCCATTTTTGCGCTTCTCGTAAAGCATGTGCCTTTTTTGCCTTACAGATAACGAGCTCGAGGTGTGCGAAATGCAATTGTGCTGCGAGTAACGTAATTTCTGCATTTGCGTTAGGGGCTCCCCGCAATGCCATAGATGTTATAGACGATTGTTGACTGGCTTTCAAATAGTGCCTGGTGGACTTTCTCCTCTACATTTGTTGCTAGTTTTCAGTGTTCATAATAAAGATGACGATATGTTGCCTTTACATGGCTGCTCCCAATGTGCACTGCAACTCATTCGTGTTCGCAAAGCTACGTCTGGCTGGTGTCCAGCTAAGCTTTGAGAAAAGCTTCTCTGAAGTGAGCGTTGCACATCTCAACATGCGAATGCAAGTAGCTACTCAATATGGAAGTCCCATATCTAACTAGTGATAGTTTTAAAATGTTCCTTTTAATGTGTTGGAGTCCGAATGGTAATGGGTCGGTGCAAGCTCTGCTCCTAAATCTTGCAATCCTATCAAGGGTGAAGCATCATAGGGTTCTGGCTTGTTCACTGTGTGTTGTCCGTTCTCATGGTGAAGAGTGATGCTGATAACAATGCAAGGTATCTGCTATGCATCATGGTGTCGGTGATGCTGATGAGCTTGTCTGTTGTGCGTCTGTACCCACTATATGCCAAGACGAACAAGCACGTTCCAGACCACACATTCTTGCTGCCGTAGATGAAAACGAACGTGAACGCGCTTTTGCCCACTAAAGGCGAGGCTGACGAAGATCGGAAGCTAGCTCGTTGGGGAGAAACGCGCTAGCTTGTGATCTTTGTCAAACGCGCTATCGTCGTCGGCATTCGAGAAGCAGCGGTGACCCCGACGACACAACTAGCGCGTGGTCGCTCATTCACATGCGCAAGTGGGCAACGTCGCCGGTGATTTATGGTAAGAACGGCTATGCCCGCTTGTCATGACTCGCTTTATGGAGATACATGGATTTTTTTGTAAAGCATTGTTGAAACATGCATTTCAGTGACAAATACGTTATAGCATAAATCCAGTGTAACTAGGCTTTACATGAAATGTCCAAAAGAATTGTGGGAAGTGGCAGGTCCGACCACTTATTGGGCAAGGTCTTACTCTAAAATAGTTTTGGAAGGGCTCCTGCAATTGTGTCCAAAAACTGTTAGGAACAGAACTCTATCGGTAATTGTGAAAAAATTCTACCCTAAATTTTGTTAAGGGGGTGATATGGAGGAAGCTTTTGAAGGCTAATGAAGGGCAGTCTTACGGAAATTCTGACTGACATTTCGCTTTATTGCAATATATGCTTGTACTGTTGCATGCAAATACTTAGTACAGTAGCTGCAGTTTTCATGCACATAAGGACTACCTGGTCTATTTGCTCCTTCCCTTAGCCCAACGCTCCCACTCCTTGCTGCTCTCATTGGGGCCTCGTAGCTTTAAGACTGAATGTTCTGTTCAAATTTGCATTCTACTTGTGTTCTGATTCAAGTCACATCCACTTTTTCTGCTGCAGACATCTCCATTTACAGTTGTTAATAAGAACTAGGTCAATCTTTCCATTTGATTATTTGCAATATAGGCACAAGGCAGACAATATCAGTCTTTAGTACCACGACTACGCTGAAAACTTCACGGCTAGCTTGCACATCTCGTAGCAGTTTATTCAAGATTTGAAGTTCCGGGAGTTGATATAGGAAATACTTCAACCACTCCTCAGCTCGAGAGTGCTTTTCCTGATATGGCAAACTCTCCAAGTTGCGCAAGTGAGACGAGAGATTCAGTACTTGAGTATGTATATATGAACACCAACTTTTGAATGCAAACTTCTCTGTGCAAGTTGCTCATGAGAAAAACTCGGCGGCTCCTGACACTTGACTTGTGGTACCCCTTCTGTTTAATATCTGTACGAGAATACAGAATAATAATTGTAAAACACTAATAGGTCATGGGATTTTCGGAAAGATCAGAAATAGGTAGTTGTTAATGATATTTTGGGCAGTGTTAATAGTTTTAAAGCATTTATTTGAAGTTCATAGAATGAAATTCATATTAAATAGCTTTAGAGTAACAAAGAATTGTTCTCGAAGTTGATACTGAACAATGTCCACATCTCTTATCAATAGAAGTATGGCATATTGCACATTGTCGGTCATTCTTTCTGAAAGCACAAATGTAGCACACTGCATCTATAAGCTTTTTCTTTTTTTGTCGGTGAATGTCAGGCTCTGCGGAAAGTGCACAAAATTTTGTGAATGTTTCCTTCTCTGAGGTATATAAGCTGCACTCTTGTGGTCAATACCATCATATGCCAGCTGAGACTAGATATTAATTTTTGCTCCAGTCATTATGCTTGATTGTAGGCAGCTCACATTTTAAATATATGTTCAAACATCTTTCTAATGAAACCAGATATAACCAAATATCGGTTGTAACGAAATAAATGAAAATAGTGTTGCAATAGATATAGTGTTAAAAATAAACCTTTAGAGTGAATTTTTGAATACTATAACAAACTTATTTTATGTAAGATGCAAGTTTGTTATAATGAGGTTTGAGTGTACAAGGTTTGTTCGTAAAAATACTCTGTCAATTATAACTTATATGAAAAATGAATAGTATGACATTTTTTTACACAGCTTTGAATGTTCGTGCACCACAACTCTTCAGGCAGCGGTGCATGAATACGCGAGGAAATGTGCCAGTAGGTTATAATAAACCATTAGGGAAATGCCAGTTGTAGGTAAAGGCATGTTTTGATCAACGAAAAGATGTGGCACTGGAATTTGAAGCATAAGCATCCGTGCATTTTACTTTAGAGAATACAGTGTCAAGTATGCAAATGTAGACACACCTCGATCAAGGAAAACGTACCTGTAGAACCTCATGCATACATGTGTGCCTCTGCTTTTAGAGAATATATTGCTAGCTAATTGAAAAAGATTTTGGCAGTTGCAAGGCCCCCTGTTCGCACATGACACCCGAAAGTCTTGGCTACTGAAATTAAAAGCACAAAGTTAACACTCTTTGCTGGAACCTTTTTACCGGGTGCTGCTGAGAAGGTATTGCAGCTTTATTTTTGGGCAACCTATTTCACAAGCACAATTTGGAGTCTAAGTTGTTGCTTATCGAAAGATGCTCTGATTCTCGGTGTTGTTCATATTCTCGGGCAAAATATAAAGTATATGCAATATATGGTGTCTTAATTCTCACTGAGGTTCATACCCTTATGCAAATACCGACACCTGTAGTACCATTAGACCAGTTGATGCAAGTTACCTGTTTTTCCGTTTTTCCCAGTATGTAGTATGCAGTGCGGCTACAGTGCCCCATAACAAACAATGGGGACTGCTTCATTTGGCGAGTCGAGCTAATTCACAGTCTGTAACTCTGAAGGTTTGACTACGCAACCCTATTAGGTCTCCTGTAGTGGTGATTTGAACCGCACGACTCTAGCTGGAATGGATTAGTTTGCTTATTTTTATGTGCGGGCACAATTAACAGACTGTAGGTCTCACCATTGTGGAGAGCTTTTTAAATTTTTATTGAACAAACATAATGAAGCAATCCAAACAAGCATACTGACACACTGCTGGGATTCCTCGCTCAAGCAGTGTAATGCCAATTGACTGAGTGCACATCAGGTGGTCTTATTAAATATAATTGAAATTTGAAACTCTAGTGAGCTTGGTAGGGTCCCGTTATTTTCCAAATAAATTTAGCAAAGTGTGTAAGTGGCAATGTTTCCATTAAATAATGAATGCTACATTTCAATAAGCAGTTTCTTCACAAGCCATCGGCGGTGCCTGCTTTAAGTAACTAATGCTGTAGATTCACACGTTGCCGAGAAAGAACACTTATAAACTATACAAATTTCAGTCTGTAAGTTGTACCAGGAGTTGATAAATTTGCAAACCAACGTTTGAAACCATGTCAACATTCATTTATTGCATATTTGTTCTCTAGGACATCTTGATTTTGAGGCTACATCCAATCTATCACCATCATGAGCGTAGAGGAATCCAGCGAGCTATACCGCACGCAAAGCTTGCAGCTGTTCGGGGCGTAAGTTAGCACTAAGGCCTGACCCAACGTATCAATTGCAGCGTGTCTTTTTGACGCGGCCCCGAGCCCTCTCCCAAATAGAGAAAGAAAGCGCGCAGCTTTGCGTTGCCAAGCGCCCTTTCTCTTCACCGAGAAAGGGCACGGCGCCGCATCAAAAAGCCCCGCGCTAACGCGCTGCAACAAATGTGTGTGGTCAGGCCTTTAGTCATGACTCAATGGGTGCGCGCACGAGGTGAGCGTACGACGCATGCGCAATGCAAGTGCACAGCTTTGCTCTATTGCGAACTCTATGCGATAAGCTCTATTGCGAACGCTTTGAACTATAACTCTTTGACTTGAACTGAACCTTGCTATCTCTGATGTGAAGGTCGCTTGTTAGGCTACTTGGGCGAATACGTTTTTCTTTTTGCATCGGGCTTTTGTTTTTTCAGTTTATTTTTCTTCCCGCCATCCATAGAGTTGTTACATCATCGTGAGCGTGAAGGCTCATGATCATGAGCATCATGAGTCGCAAACTCCTTGGCCGCAACTCGTAGAGTATCATAGAGTTAATATACAGCAACTTGGAGGCTAATTTAGTCGCCGAAGCCGCATAACTGCGCCGCCGGTACTACCGGGCTGGAAAGCAAAACTGGGCCAGGCTAGAAAGCCTGGCCGTGCAGTGTGCATATCTGTGGCAAAAATGCCACAGCGGCCACAATGAGCTTTGACAGTTTGAAAATTCTTACACATGCATGCAAACGTCACGTGTAGGGCCAATGTGGCCAAGATCTGTCCTGGGGCAACACCTCCTATATTTCCCGTGCCTGCCAGATTATCGGCGGTCACTTGGAAAGCGGCGGTCGTCGGAACTACAGTGGTGGCGCCACTCAAGTAGGGGTGTCTTCAAATAGGTTTTTACGTTTTCAAAGCTTATAGGCAACATAAAATAACGTAAAATAGTTTTAAACAGGGGTAAACGTAGTTATAATTAACCCTACGTAAATTACACTGTCATTCAACAAGCAATATTTTTAATACAAGGCATCCTCTGAAATTAGTAGCAAACGCCTATCTTAACCTCCTCAGACCTGAGAGTAATGGCACAGAGAAACAACTTTGACCAAGTTCTTATACTTACTTTTGTGTTACCTAGAACCCCCCAAAAATTATTTTGAATGTGCGCAGAGCCTCACAACAAGTAATTGTTTGTCCCCCTGCAGGGACACTGGTCTATCCTTAGGCATCGCTAGGAATACGTATGCATTTTTGTGTATTTGGAAAGGGCCGCAAATAACTGTTTCGAGGATGAACTTTAGAGAAAGAAAGATTAAATTGATTTTCATTAGTTTCGGTGACACATTTAGAGCACAAAAAAATCACTTTTGGGACGGATAGGCGCGGGACATCCAGAAACTTCTTGTGTTTCTTGCACCATCTATTGCACTTATCATCGGGCTCCACTCCAAAGGCAGCCGACAGCATCACAATCGGCTTTTTGTCGACCCATTTTGTGCAAGCAAGCCTGTTGTCTTGTTGCAGTCGCTGTTCCGAAGTGCCCCGAGATTTCTTCAACAAATCCTTGTCATTTGTGAAATGGGCCTCTTTTGGCATTCTGTTCTTCATCAGAGTGCCGGTGCCAAAAATGCCCTTCTTCATGAGCTCATCCATCAAACTGACTGTAGAAAACCAACGGTCACAGTAAAGTGTGAAGCATGCAGGCACTGTCTCAACCAGCTTCAAGACTGATTTGCCCGATATGCCAAGGCCAAAGTCTGGAAACGTCTCTTTGCCTTTGTAAATTGCAAAATCATAAATCAACCCGTCCTTTCCTGCGAGAACAAAATTTTTCAGGCCCACAGGATTTGGTTTGTTAGGGATATACTGCTTCATAGGAGAGCGCCCGGAAAATGGGATGACTTGTTCATCCACACAGAAGCAGTTGGATCTTTCCAAGCCCAAGCAGCCCTTTCGCACCATTTCAACGAAAGGCGCAACCTTCCAAAGGCTCTCGCTCTTCTTGTCGTCATCCCTGATGTCGTCGTCAAGTTGGCAGTACAGGTTAGATCGCAGTAAGAAGAAACCATCTCGTGGCATGGTGTCGGCTACTGAGCTAACAGCCAGGCCCTTCTTCCAAAAAAATCGTATTCTTGGATAGCCAATCACGCCCATCAGCAGAGAACAACCCAGAAACTGTTTAACTTCCTGACCTGTGATTTTAGATATGATTCCACGCTTTCTCAGAATTCTCTGGATTGTTTTCTCGGCCATTTTTTCAAGCATGTTGTCATCTACATACTGCTTGTAGTAGTCGGCAGGCGAGAACTCCAATCTAGCTTCCGAAAAAACACACCCCGTCTCGAGAACAGGCACATTGTTTGCTAGTAAAGAATTGGCTGCCTTCCACAGAGGACGCCTTTGCGAAATTCCTACGCCGCTGGAGCCGTCGTCGTCACTATCAGAAGATGAACCAGCATACTCCTCAGTGTTTGAATCATACGCGGCATTCACGGCGTCAACGTCGTCTTCATTCTCGGAGTCCGAAATATCGGAAGTTTCCCGGTCGCAAATTGATTGCAATACTTCGTCTGCCGGCAAGGTTCCTTTTGGCGTTGCATAAATTTGTAGCCAGACTTTGGGGTGGTTGTTGCCAGACTGCCGCTAAATTTGGCTAAAAAGTTTTCTCCTGTAGTTGTGGCTTCTCCGTAAGAGTTTGGTGCTATCCACGGTGCATTTCTTGGCTGAAAATTTTTTTCCTGTAGTTGTGGCTTCTTCGTAAGAGTTTGGTGCTATCCGCGGTGCATTTCGCGAGTGCATGAGCGACGCTGGCCGTTTTTATTAACGGAATGAACCGAGCCTAGCAGAAGTCGAGCGAGGTGCTGCCGTGCAATTAAGAGGCCGTTTTAATTCCGTTTTATTTACGGAATGAACCTCGCATTACAGAATTCGTTTTATTTACGGAATGAACCGAGCCTAGCAGAAGACGAGCGTGGGGCTGCTGTGCAATTCAGAGGCCGTTTTAATTAACGCAATGAACCGCGTCTAGCAGAAGTCGGGGCGCGTTCTTTTGCTGTGTCCGCAGCTGTGCAATTAAGATATCGCGTCTCAGTGTTATGGATTACAGGCAAAACTCAATAGAGTCGCAGGAGGTGATTCGCTGCCCCCTTCCCTCCTTACTTTTTTTATTCTCTCAGCTGATCGTGTCGCGTCGACCGTGTGCTACGACGGGGGACGCTACGCTTCCCCTAGCTGTGTCAGCACAAGATATATTGTTCGGACTCGTATATACATGTGATGAATAAGCGTTCCAAGGCTGGTTAATCGGGGTATGTCGGATATGCTACACCTATGTACGCCTGGAAGGCTGCTTTATCGAAGCAGATAAAGCGAATTAGGCACGACTTGCGCGTACCTGTAAATGGGACCCGGCCGACGAGCCACCGTCGCTTACAAGGCCCCACCTACAATAAGCACAAACTACCAAAATTCCAAATAATGATTGTGTATTGTTTCTCAGCTCAAGAGCTTAGTATACAACAATAAGAATAAAATGACATAATGAACATAGTAATGACAATAATAATAATACAATATAATGACAACATAAACATAAGAATAAAATGACAATATCTCTTACTACGCGCTAATCACAAATAAACTGAATGCCGGCTAGCAATTACCTCTATTAATAAAAGAAAAGGCTCTTTCACGTTGGGACGTGCGTTAATTGATCTCCACCAAAGCCAGGCGAGGTGAGACGGCATAAGTGAGGTAGTCGTCTTGTTGCTGTTGCGAACGAGACGGCGCTTGGCCTTTTGCCATTCACTTTCAATCCTTTGCGTGTCACGGTGTGCCAGTCCAAGTTTAGCGGTGTTCCGTTGGCATCCACAAGTCTGGGCATGCACTGGTATGCGGCCCACTCGTCGCTGTACACCGTCTTCCCGGGAAGAATGTGCTGCCGGTCGAAGCGATGGCGCAGGCGACAGTCCGATTTCACGAAGAAAGGCCTCTTCCGCGGCAGGGTACCTTATGATGCCGGCGATTTCGACAATGCTGGGGTCTATCTGTGGCGTGGCCATGACGAGACGCTTCCTGAACTGGTAACAGTGTAGCTTGCATGGCTAACGTTACGGCATTTTATAAGCGTCATGAGGTGAAAGGGGGATAGAGCGCTCTAACGTTGACAGGGCGCCTACGTGATGCAGCATCAGCGGGAAAAGAGGGAGTGGGTCGACGTGGCGCGAGCATCTGCGGAGAAAGAGTGGATGGGCCACGGCCCTAACGCCACGCGAGCACCTGCGGAGAAAGATGGGATGGGCAAAGAAAGACACCTGGAATTAAAAAAAACACAAAAAACCTTTTTGTACCTCTAACGTTGGTTGACATGGCGCCGACCCGAAGCGAGTGTCTGCGGAGAAAGAGGGGCGAGTCACGGCGCCGACACGACGCGAGCATATGTGTGAAAATACGGGATAGGCGAAGACGCCTCGAATCGTACAACACCTAGGTCACGTACTCCACTTCGGTGCCCCTCCTTCTCCACAGCAACGGTGACTTGAGGGGGAGTGCGAACGACGTTACGTGATGCTACGTGATGTGACCGACGTATCGCATAAACAGTACACCACCCAGGGCACGTACTCCATCTCGGTGCATTGGGCGTCGATACATGGCCAAACTTGCTCACGTAAACCTCTTGAATTTCCTTATTTGGTGCTCCCTATCTCGGTCGCAATCTTTAAGCTTTAGGATCGTGATCCTTACGAATTGCTGTAACCTTAGTTGTGCAAAGTACATTGTCACCATAGCAGGAGCCGTCACGTTATCGGACTGTTGAAGACGTTATCGCTTCGAGCGGCAGTTCGACCTGCAGACAGTCGGGAACAGCACAGAAGCGGCCGCTGACATCGAGTGATGGGGAATTCGCAAGGACCTCGGCTTAATTATGGTGACCCAGGATGCAGTAAGTCATCACGTACAATCACCCTGGCAAAAAAAACGAGCAGACCCACACTTCAGGTACAATGGTTGCAGGAAACAGCTAGCTGTCCCAGCTCCGCGGGACACTCACGATGCAAGGTAGACAGGGGCAAAGCTCCTTTTTTTTGTCTCTCGAGACGTACTTGGTCGTTGCACGTCTCAACATGAAAAACCCTTTCCTTCGATTAATGGAGGTGATCGCTCGCCGATATCCGGTTTAGGGATCCCTGCCATATCGTGAGTGATGAGCGTGTACTGAGACATATTATGCCGTTTTATTCTTATGTACCCACCCTATTGTTTTATACTGCGCTCTTGAGCTGAGAGACAATTTGTGCTTATTGTGGGTGGGGCCCTGTAAGCGACGGCGGCTCGGCGGCCGGGTCCATTTTACAGGTATGCGCAAGTCGCGCTTAATTCGCTCCATCTGCTTCGATAAAGCAGCCTTCCAGGCGTACATAGCTGTAGCATATCCGACGTACCCCGATTAACCAGCCTTGGAACGCTTATTCATCACATGTATATACGAGTCCGAACGATATGTCTTGTGCTGACACAACTAGGGGAAGCGTAGCGTCCCCCGTGATAGCGCGCGATCGACGCGACAGGATCAGCTGAGAGAGGGAAAAAAAAGAAAAGTAAGGGGGGAGGTGGGCAGCGCATCACCTCCTGCGACTCTATTCAGTTTTCCCCGTAATCCCTAATACTGAGACGCGATATCTTAATCGCACAGCTGCGCACACAGCAAGAGAACGCGCCTCGACTTCTGTAATGGGCGGTTCATTCCGTTAATTAAAGCGCCCTCTTAATTGCGCAGCAGCGCCGCGCTCGACTTCTGCTAGGCGCGGTTCATTCCGTTAATTACAACGGCCTCTTAATTGCGCAGCAGCGCCGCGCTCGACTTCTGCTAGGCGCGATTCATTCCGTAAATAAAACGAATTCTCTAATGCGCGGTTCATTCCGTTAATTAAAACGGCCTCTTAATTGCGCAGCAGCGCCGCGCTCGACTTCTGCTAGGCTCGGTTCATTCCGGTAATTAAAACGGCCAGCGTCGCCCATGCACTCGCGAAATGCACCGCGGATAGCACCAAACTCTTACGGAGAAGCCACAACTTCAGGAGAAAAATTTTCAGCCAAGAAATGCACCGCGGGTAGCACCAAACTCTTACGAAAAAGCCACAACTACAGGAAAAAAATTTTCAGCCAAATTTAGCGGCATTTTGGCAACAACCACCCTTCCAGTCTGGCAACCACTTATGCAACGCCAAAAGGAACCTTCTTGATGGATAAGCCTGAAATTACAAAGCAACGGGAAGCTAGACTTGAATTCCCACTGGTAAACTTTCATAAAAAAGAATGTGCTAGTCGGCCATCTGACTTCAATATAAACACGCACATGAACCCAATGCCCCTTTGCGATGACACTGAACTTAGTAAGCTGCGAAGGTCCCAATAAAGTCAATGGTTTTCTCTAAACGGTGTCAACCTGTTCTCTAGGCATTAAACCTTTGCACGCCGTTGCAATTTTTAAAAATGAAAAGCGTTAAGACCAACGATAAAACGACTTACCTTGCCGTCTCGCATAAAACGTGCTGGCGCTGATTGCCGCCATGTTTTTTCCCAGCGGGAAAGAGAAATTTCGCCGAGCTCAAGGTAGATGGCGCCACAGACCTTGTCCTCCTAGCGGGACATTGGTTCTCTCCGCTGCACAACCGTTGCAGTTTTGTCGCCTGTGAACCAATGTCCCTGTTGGGGGACAAAAGGTCTGAGGAGGTTAATGCTTCATCCCACGGAGGAAGGAAAGGTGCTTCATCCCTTCCGCCAGGGACATCACGCCAAAGAGATTAAAACTCTAATGCAGAATGCGGTGCGCGCATGAGGCGGGCCTACAGAACAGATACACAGACATGTGTTTAGAAAAAAAAAAAAACTGGTGAACGATTTAGAGTACTTGGTACTCTACTATAGGGGAGTACTAGGCCATCCCGTGGGCCTCTTAGTGACCGTTCGCATTGTGTTTAAAAAAAGTGGTTAATGATTTAGAGTATTCGGTACTCCACTATGGGAGAGCTGAAAAGGTCCCGTCGTACCCCAAAAGGTAGAGAAGTGTGTTAAAAAAAAGTGGGTGTAACGATTTAGAGTACGAGGTACTCTATACAGCGTAACTAAGTGCATATCTGCACACTTTTTGCCGAGAGGCAATTCTTTAAGGATGCTATCAACATGGCCACTGTTAGCTAAAGCCGCTGAATCATCAAGCAATGATTGATTGTTATTTGGGGTTTAACGTCCCAACAGCACTGAGAGACGCCGTAGTGGAGGGCTCCGGAAATTTCGACCACCTGGGGTTCTTTAACGTGCACCCAAATCTGAGCACACGGGCCTACAACATTTCCGCCTCCATCGGAAATGCAGCCGCCGCAGCCGGGATTCGAACCCGCGACCTGCGGGTCAGCAGCCGAGTGCCTTAGCCACTAGACCACCGCGGCGGGGCAATTGTCGACCAATGTAGTTCGAACTGAAGTGGTCACCATCCAAGTCCACAAATGTCGTGCTGCTTATAATCTTGTAAAACGTACAAATGCAGCACATTTTGTCTGCTACTGTGACATCCATTCTCAGTGTGCAATACCTTAGTTATAAAATGCAAGGCAGCATCTCCTGCGCCGCGCAGCAGCCATCCCCCACGGAGGAAGTGGCCATCCCCACACAAAAGTGGCTTCTGCCCAGCACGGAAGTGACGTCACCTAAAAAATTATTACTTAAAGCTACATAAGTGTGTAAAATATTCATGCGTAATGCGTTAAACCTACAAAAATTTTACTAAGCAGGTGCTCAACGAATCAGTTAGCTTAGGTTTGTTATTTAATTACATACTACAAGTATTTTGAATACAGGGGGCGCCATGGGCGCTGCGGCTGTGAAAGGTAAACACTGCGAGATGGTAGCCGCCTGCGATGTGTTCATGGTGAAAACTCCGATGAAATCGTGGCCATGGCCTAGGCCACTCCCAAGGAGGACTGGAGAGTCGTCGCTGCTTCATGTGATTGCTGGATGCTTAGTTGAACCTGGTGGTTGGAGCTAGCGCGGCCATCCACCGCGCCGCAGCTTCATCTGAGTTTGTGCGCCATAAAGTTTCTCAGTATGATGTGCGGATTACAGTCGTTGGACGTACTGCATTTTCTAGATTGCAATGCCAAGCGTGGTGTTGTCAAAGGAGAAAGTGTTCTTGCTGCCGAGTTTTGCTTGTCGCGAAGGACAAGGTCGACGATGAAACAAATGCTTTTGCACAGCTCACGTGTGACTGACTGGACGCACATGCATGAAACCCCAGTGCGTCTGCGAAGTGTTCTTACTAAGGATGGAAACGACTTAATTGTAGTGTTCTTACGAAGCCTGGCCGTTCTCATCCGTTGCTACGTAAATGATCCCGTGCTGTCACAGGTCGCGCGTGTTATTCAGCAAGGCAGACAAGCTGTTTTGTAGTTACATGGGTTAACGCCGTCGGCACTTCTCATTGGGCATCGTTTATCAAGTGCTGATTGCCTAAATCATTGCGGTGGCATGTCAGTACTTTGAAGCGCCCTGCTGGTTACCTCGCCAGGTGATGGTACACTGAGCGATATAAGTTTCCTGAGACTAGGTGTCTGTGCGCTTTTCTGTCATCAAAACTTTGATAAACCGTGGAAATCAACATTCCTTACATGTGTGCCGGAGAAACCAATGCAGCCAGCTGCGTTTGAGTTTTTCGTGTCCTTTTGATTGATTGATGGATGGATTGATTCTGATATTGATATGTGGGGTTTATTGTCCCAAAACCACCATATGATTATGAGAGACGCCGTAGTGGAGGGCTCCCGAAATTTCGACCGCCTGTGGTTCTTTAACGTGCACCCAAATCTGAGCACACGGGCCTACAACATTTTCGCCTCCATCGGAAATGCAGCCACCGCAGCCGGGATTCGAACCCGTGACCTGCAGGTCAGCAGCCGAGTACCTTAGCCACTAGACCACCGCGGCGGGGCGTGTCCATTTGCGTCTCGCCGATTAAGAGCAATAATTTTTCAAAACACTTAATCATAGTAAATATACCCGATTCATCGAGAGTCATCAAACGTCCAATATTAAAGGGCATGTGGATAGGACCACCACCACCAGCAGCAAGTCAGGCTGATGGGAGGCCGATGAGGATGCGCATATGTTAAAACAATACATGCATGAACAAAAAAAAGGAGTAACAAATACTGCAGTAAGGCTCGAACCACCGACCTCACCAGTTCTACTTGTGGCGCTTCAACCTACTACCCCGCAGCTGCCTATCGGTTCGGAACGATTAACAAGACGGTTTTGTATTCTTGTCATGCTGGACCTAACATTTTTTTTTTTACTTTTACGTTTCGACGTAACTTCTACTCCTTCTATCATTACGTCTAGACGTACCGCTAAACACTCCGACTATTCAAACAAAACGCCTAACCGAAAAAGTGCATGACGTCACTTCCGTGCGGCGCAGCAGGCGTTTCTGTGTGGGGGTACAGTGGCTAGAATAGAAAAGTGTGATGAACGCACCGGCTAGTGTGTAACGCCTTGGGAGGAAACCAAAAGATGACGCTGGCACACGTTTGCACGTCACCCAAGGCGGCGATCCGCTGCGCAGAGACCGCAATCAACCGCGCGCGCGGCCAATGAGAAACATTTAAAATATTTTTTTTTTCTCGTGCATGGCCTCAAATGGCGACCAAGAAAATATATTCATCAGCTTCTGAAAAACAGGATGCCTACGCAGGCGCGCGACTAAACTGCAATATCGTCAGGTTGACAAGATGCCGAAAGTGAGCGTGTGATGGCACTGAAACACTTTGTCGATGTGAAGTGGTAGAAGAGTGGAACGATGAACTCAGTTGTGAGCCATTGCTTGCGACACTTTCCACGGCGAACCAACAATAAATCAAGCACTACTCTGTAAATAAAGCCCATAATTCAAAACGTCATACTAAGAGACGATAATCACGAGCGGCATCTAAATGGATTGATTTATATGTGGGGTTTAACGTCCCAAAACCACTCATGATTATGAGAGACGCCGTAGTGGAGGGCTCCGGAAATTTTGACCAGCTGGGGTTCTTCAATGTGCACCCAAATCTGAGTACACGGGCCTACAACATTTCCGCCTCCATCGGAAATGCAGGCGCCGCAGCCGGGATTCGAACCCGCGACCTGCGGGGCATCTAAATGGAATTCTTTTATTTTCTGCACACACGTCATACAACGCATTTCCGAGTAGTGACTCACTATCTGTTTACAAGAATGCATTCTCAATAATTTGTCGCACGCCCTTTTTCATCCCCAAGAAAAAAAAAGTTTTATAGTTCACAAGCGCCTCACAGAACATTGGGCTGCAAGCCTAGGGAATGCGCCTGAGCGTCAGGTACTTTCTCTTTTCACGAAAAGATGCTCGCTCCTTGTGGAGTACCTTTGTGTAAAAATGCAATGGGTGAGCAGAAAAAAACTTTACTTGATTGGCAAGGCTCGGACCATGTTGTTCGCAGTCCAGTGTGACATTTTTTTTTTTTTTCATGCAGGAAACAAGCTTTTGCAAGCTGTCAATGTGAAGACCGTTGTAGCTAAAGCCCTTTGAAAAAGTGGTTTCAAAGGCGTCTACAAACGCGAACAGCTTCTCCGAAAGGCCTACCCATAGACGCCCGCACGAGAGGGACAAAAGCGGCTGGCCACCTGGAAGGAGGGCGCTAATTCTGGTCTATACATTGACAAGGCAGTGGGTCACTCTTTTATTTTTCTAAAAGGGGGCGTAAAATCTGCCTCATACACTGATTTAATAGGAAGAAGGCGCCCCGCAATAAACCCCCTACACAACGAAATTTTTCTGTGATTTAATTTTTCAGAGTATACTAAGATATTTACACGTATTCACAGCGAGTGCCAATCGCCAAAGTTAGTCGTTCTGCTGCACCCCCCCCCCCTAAAAAAATCCTGGGTAGCCCTGCACCGAACGTTTACAGTTGGGGAAGCTGATTATAGCGTGCCTCTGTACAAATGCGCACTGTAAATTTCACTTTTTCAACACTATGAGTGCTCAAAACTAGTTCCAGTCTAACGTAGTCGGACGAGAAATGCACCGCGTAAAAATAGCGGGTGTTCTAAGGGTCATTGCATGAATGTGTGTGTGTGTGTGTGTGTGTGTGTGTGTGTGTGTGTGCGTGCGTGCGTGTGTGTGTGTGTGTGACGTATGAAGCGATGGTTGGTAGAAGCTGAAGAGGAAGAAGAAGTGACATTAGAATAAACATGGGGTATGAGCCAGCCCACATCTGCCATTCATCATAGCGTCACGCGAGTCGACAGGATGAAGACCTGGCGGCCACTTCATCAACCGCCCACCATCTTCGAATGTCTCAGCAAGACGCAGTGACCGAACGTGGACCACAAAAGTACGTCCCAACTCCACACCAAGACCAGCATCATGACAGCACCATCAGACGACCTTGACATCCCCAAGTACACCGGATCAGCGGACGACGGACCCGTACAAGACTGGTTCAACCTTTTCGAACTCCACGCTACCACTGCATCTTGGTCGGAACGAGAGATGGTTACGAACTTCAGCGATTACGTCACCGGTGAGGCATTTAAATTTTACCTAATTCACATATTCGAGAATGACGAGTCATGGCAAAAAAAACAAAGAGGAGATGATTACCCGTTTTAACGACTATGACCAAGACCTACTCATTGCCAACCATCAAGAGACAACTGCACACTATCGTCAATTTCCTAAGCAGTCCTCAAGCATTCGAAAGTCCAGCGCGAATCGACAAGTGCCTCAAGACGAAGTGGCACATGCGTTGGTCGGGAAAAATGTGTTAGTGAAAGGAAGCATACACAGACCGCTGACACCAGAAATGTGAGGGGAAGAAAGGGGAGAGAGATGAAGGGGGAAGTGGAAGGAAGAGGGCGCCCGAGGGGAGTCCACCTTATATTATTTTTATCTTTTTTTCCTTTCTGTTCTTTTTTTCTGTCTTTTTCCTCTTCCCTTTCCCTCTCATTTGAGATTCTATAAAGCTAAGCACCAACAAACTGTACCTTTAATCCTAATGAAGGCCAGACTCTAGGCCGAAAAACGTCGAAATAAACCATTTTGTGACCGCTCACGGAGGATCTACTGGACTGTGTGTGTGTGTGCGTGTGTGCGTGCGTGTGTGCGTGTGTGTGTGTGTGTGTGTGTGTGCGCGCGCGCGCGCGTGCGTTTATTTACTGTTTTCATATACAAGCTAAATTTCTCAGAACAAAATGCACCACTACCTGCCTACACTTTTGACACTTAATAAGAACTATACCCATTATACTAAACATCATCATAAATTTGGTGGCTTGCAATGAAGTTACGCCAATAGAATATTTGGAAAGCAGCACAATTTAAGCTGTCGATACAAAATGAGAACTGGTTTCATTGAATTCACGAAAATTAACAAGCGGGCAATATATATATATATATATACAACTGGCACTTTTTAATATATTTAGGATCACCGATTTCACATAGAGTTCTTGATTAGAAAGTACAGGCATTCCTTCAGCTCAGCTCCCTGGCTCGGTCTCCTGAAGTTTGCACAAAAAAAAGCAAAGTGAGCACGAAAGCATGCGGTTAGAACAAGAAAGCCTTTCAGAAAGCATTAATTATTATCTTCCGCAAAAGTGGCATGGTGTAACTGAGTCGTCACGGATGTAAATGTTGTAACGTTACTTATATACTCGGGTTCCTCATGAAACAATCGAGAGCATGTGGACTTATATGAGGAACAGTACTCTTGATATTGAAATTGCCGAGAAAACAAGCGCTTGATTTAATCGAAGTTTTAATACTTATCTCTTTGTAGTTCGCCAGTGGCCACTTATGATGTAGCGAAGTCAACGCACTGCTTGAGTGAGAAGCTAGGCGGATCCGTGCGAATTCCGATTGTACATTTCTTTTTTTTTCTCGGTAGGCTTTTGAAACAGCGAATATCTCGACGCAATTATGACGTGCCTGCTTATTCACTCGTGCACCCTAGCGCTTAGCAGGTGTGCGACCACTGATAAAGACTCAGAAATGCAATAAACATGCTAAAAACGAGCAAATACACGCTTTCGCAGGCTACGGCACGCGCGCTCCCAATGCAGACGCTCTAGAGATCTTCAGTACCATGAGACTACAGCGCCGTCGCTACTGTCACCCGCCGAAGAATCAGCCGACATACCGCGCGTCCGACTCCTCGCATACATTTCACTCACAGACAGGGTCATAAAACGCTTGCAAAACTTCTTCTGCTCCATCTGGCAGAGCCTTGTGTCGACTGCAAGCTAGGAAGAAGTTCGACGGGACTTTGAAATCTAAACAAAGTCTAGTGCGAGGGACACAATAGTGCCGATACTATGTTGTGGCTGAATTTGCGCCACCTATCGTCATACATAACGCAAAATGTCGTCACTGTTGACTTTTTTCGGTGTCAGCTTCTTAGACCTTACAAGATTGGTGCAGATGGCATCCATTGCCGCATCGTGGACTTCCCGGCTAATGGCTGTGATTGACTTTTGATGCATTGGCTTTTGCAAGCCAACAATTGCTGCAGATCGGACCAGCTGCTCGTAGCTCATTCCTACATAACGTGCCACCACAACAGCTTTCACGTTGACAGTGTAGCTATCGCGCAAGCTACGGCTTGCTTCATCCATAATGGAGATAAAAACACGAGAAAAGAGTTGTTCAGCTGTGCTACGCGGCAAGATATGGACCCCGCAAATAGGCTAAACAGTACATACAGGCACGCAGTGTACAATGGCGGTCCCCGATCTGTACCACGTGGTTTAAAAACCGATTGCGGCACTAAAAATGCGGTAAAAGCATGCTCTTTTTTATTTCTTGCACCACAGTAGCACGGGAAACGGTCGTTATTTGAAGAGTGAGGCTCGGCTCTTCGTCTCATGCGATAGGCAATGGCGAGTGGCGGCGTATTACCAGCGGCAATGTGCTCTAAGACTGCACACTGTCAGCCTTTGAACAGCCACCTTGTACTCTTTAAATGCAATTTTAAAGCATTTCCAGTTGAGTCTCAAGGTGGTTTTTTTTCCAGAATAGTATAGGTACTAATCTTATCAAAACAGGTGAAAACAAAAAAATCTGCAAAAATAATCTCCTTTTTTGACCCACATCTCTCCTTAAATGCAAGTTCATTTTAAGTGGGGCCGTTAAATGTGGTTTTGACTTATATTCGGTGTGTTCAAGGTTCTAAGCCACATTCTTCCTCAGCAGGGTAATTGTCAGTCCAAATGCTGCCTTCTAAAGTTGTACAAGACTATCTCTGACATTGTTTTTTACACTGAATACCGGTAATTTAAGAGCTTTTTACCTCTTACTGCTTGTATTTTTGCTGTTAAAGCCGTAAGTGTTGAGACTTTTAAAACTTGTGATTAGAAAAGTGATGTTTTACATGTCATGTCGGTACTTTTAGGGAGAGTACTTACAATTGTGTTGTTTTCAGAATGCATGTGAAAAGCTTCAGAACGAGAACAGACTCTTATTTCTTTCATAGGACCATTTTACTCACTCATGAGCCTATACACTAGGTAAACAGCCTTGAACATTTCTTAACTTGCCTCTATGTTGTGCTTCTGAAATTTAGGGGATGCTAGGAAGGGTGTTACAGTGGAATTTCGTTAATTCTAGCTTGAGTGATATCAATAATGCATGAGGATAAAGTATAGTTGAGACAAGTGGGACCCCCTTCAAAGCAAAATAATAGTAAGCCATGAGTTTGGACAAAGTTACATCATTAGGTTCACGGCATCCTAGTCATAGCTTTGTTTGAAAATTTTTTTGCCACACAATGTCATGTCACTGGCCGATGGAATTAGCCAACACCTCCTATAGGTTTTCAGGCCTACGCGTCACATGAGGTGACGTAGACTACGCACTACCCACTGGCTCACTCTCGCTCGGGAGGTCGGCAGTGAGGCTCTCGCCAAGTTTTCAGTTTCTGTTAACACAGGTAAATTGCGTGGCGAAAACAGGTTTTTATTCCTTACAGAAACATCGAATAAACAGTGCATTTGACATTGCCCCTGCGAAACGATGTAGTAGATTATCTGCACACACAGACACACACATTCAATATAGCGGTACAAAAACGGAAGAGGTACAAAGACAATACAGTCGATCCCGGATATATCGAACTCGAAGGGGATCGCGAAAGCAAGACGGTAGAAAATAATCTGCACATACCTGCACAAACGGAAGTATGCCCTTAGTGGCACGGTGACCATAATAAAGAAAAAAAAAATCCTGTTTGCAGTTCACAAAACCCGACATGTATGTTAGCACTAAATACTTTGAGCATTAACGTTTTAATTATTGCCTCTGGGTTATAGATTCAAAACTGGTACGAAAAATGAATAAGTAGAGAGATCGAGCCGTAAAAAGCATCATACCTTCATATATATAGTCGGCACAAACTTCTTCCTTGTGATAGCATGGATTCATTTCTGCCGCATGTTTTCGTCCTTCGGAAACGAGAATGGAACTTTTTCTTCCTGGCATAGTTCCGGGAACATTCAGGGACCCAACACTTGTTCGGCATTTTCACACTGTCATGTTCTGCTCGATGTTATCAAAATCAAGTCAGCGAAGGCAGAAACACATGAAACATACCCTCAGCAACGACGCGGACACACATGCAGGGTCACTGGGGAGACTGAGGATTGAAATGCAAGGTAGACGAACTGGTCGGACCGGTTGGATGGTTGGCGGCTTGTGACATCAAATTCTTATGCGCAGGCCTTAAAACGTGTCTAGGAGGTGTTGGATTAGCCCAGAAATGAAGTAGAATAGCAGGTGTTAAAATGAAAAAAAGGTACTATGCAGACATGCAAATTCAGGCAGAGCTATTTAAAGAAGTTTAGATGATCAAGTTCTGTCCATTTTCTTGCTATGCATTGGATCTTAACAATCTCGATAGAGGATATTTATAACGCTTTTGGTATCTTCTACACTCAGCATGTCTGCCATTTTGAGTTTAATGCTGTTGCAGAGTCATCTGCTAACACATGAAGTAGGAGCACAGATAGCAGTAAGGTTTAGCTGAAAGGCAGTGGTTGCCGAAAATGCCTTTGTCATCCACTGGGAAGGGGTTAGCAAACCTTACTACGCGTTTTGAAATTGAGGAGAACAGGTGCTGTGCTACAAAAGGATTGCCATGGTGCAACATAATTAAGTCTAACCTTCTCCTTATCAAAACTTGTTGTTCGGCTAGTAGTCGGTAACACTTGATACTTTATGTATTTAGCGAAACTTGGTAATTCTTTCTAAGCACTCTCACATTCAAACATGCTTCTGCCATCTGTCGACAATGTCGCAAACACCATCCGCCATCTTGTCCTCAAATTCGAAACTCAGACACAAAGGGCACATCTCAACGGAATAAGATTATGAGTACTTAGCCCAACCTGGTAATCCTTCACACTCACACATGCTGCCACTCAAAAAACACTGACCACACACAGTGCTTTCTGTGGTGTATGTTTCTTGAGTGGAAGCATGTGTGAGCACTGATGCTTGCCGAGATAGCAGGTGCGCCAGCGATCGTGACCGCACCCTTAAAATCAAAGTTCACTGTTAGTACTCGAGCTACCCCCCCCCCCCCACTGCGGTTTTTTCATGCTCGTTCAAGACAAGTGATTTCCTTTCTGTTTGAGCATTCGATGGCAGTCCCAACACGTGGGTAGATATTATCGCATGAGCCTTCCAGGCGATAGAAATGAGCCGGCTCATTTGATCTCCCCTTCAGCAGCGCTCGCGCACTTCTACCCACTCATAAAAGTTATGATGCACGGGGGCATGTTATTAATTTAGACTTGTGACGAACCATTGCGGCGACGGCAAATACTCGAGGGTCCTTATGATTACCATCACAATAATAACGCAGGTTTT
This sequence comes from Rhipicephalus annulatus, assembly GCA_013436015.1. Taxonomy (NCBI): domain Eukaryota; kingdom Metazoa; phylum Arthropoda; class Arachnida; order Ixodida; family Ixodidae; genus Rhipicephalus; species Rhipicephalus annulatus. Next base: position 230,498 of record WOVY01009449.1, read on the forward strand.
TACCGCTAAATATATGTTTTGGGTGAGCTCTGTTTTCGGTTCCCCTTTTGTCTAATTTGTGTTTTTTTTTCTTCGAATTTTGGTACGGAACCTTTGTACAGCAAAATCCTTTTTATAACGAATTTTTTTGGAATATTTTGTTATATCCAGTTTTAACGCTACCTAACTGTTAAGCTTGCAAGATACTTATGTAGTGTACTTTTGTGCACAGAAGTACACTAGATATTTTAAACTGTGTATGCGTTACACGCATTAAACTTGTCATCTAGCGTACGTCATGTCGGCACACATTGATCGCAACAATCAAATTCCTCAAGGACTACGTGCAATGAAGAAGAATGGCGATTTGGGCTAGTTGGTTTGAATTCATAGTAATAAGGGCTGCAGCGCGAGCACGAATGTGCTAGAAGAAACAGACAAAGTCGAGGTACGGAATGCAAAAGAGGACAACACGAGCGCTGACTACCAACTGAATTTTATTCGCAGCACACATGATAATATATACAACAGGAAACCTTTTGAACAGCACACGTGAGCAACGTGACATAGTCTGGGGCATGTTCGGATAAAAAGAAGGTACTAAAAATGGCTAACCTTTATCTAAAAGTGCGAACTCTTTTTCATGCAAGGCCACTGAAGGTTGGCTCACGCATCCGTCACCATTTTTTCTAATAAAAAACGCTTCAGCTATTTCCCGAGTTAACTTGTCCATGTGGCGTGCCAGCACACTCACGCCCGGAAAAAGAGGCTGGCACCCGCAGCTTTTGCAGTGCAAAACAAGGTTTGAACTGATACCTTTGCATATGTCATTCTTATGTTCTCCTAACCTTTTATTAATGCACCGCCCAGTTTGGCCTATATAACAACGACCGCACGTTAAAGGAAGCATGTAAACAACACCAACAACGCATTCTACAAATTTATTTATGTGTTTTACGGCGCATGTCCAACTTTTTTTAGTGATTCCACTAAGCCGCTCATCCGTCATTCTGCAGATCTGGCTTACTTTGCACGGAGCTGATAAAACTACATCCACACCATATCTCGAGCCTACCTTCTTCAAACCATGAGATATATTGTGGAAGTATGGGATGACTGCAACTCTTTTTCGGTCTTTATTTCCTCCTGCATTTACTTGTTTTTGTTTGATTTTTTGCAACAAGGCTTCGCACACTGAAGAAATTACAGATTTTGGAAATCCTGCTGACACAAGTCTGGTAATTTGCATTGTTACACTATCATTCATCTTGTGTGGGCATGACTTGGATAAGCCAGCACTTACAGCCGACGAAGCAATAGCTCTCTTGACCAGTTTTGTGTGGCAGAAGGCATAGTTTAACAAGGGTTTAACACTTCGCGGTTGGTATTCCCAGCATACGTGATTTGGAAACAATGTAATATTAATATCTAACAGGGATCACTGAGGTACTTAGATATTAATATTACATTGTTTCCAAATCACGTATGCTGGGAATACCAACCGCGAAGTGTTAAACCCTTGTTAAACTATGCCTCCTGCCACACAAAACTGGTCAAGAGAGCTATTGCTTCGTCGGCTGTAAGTGCTGGCTTATCCAAGTCATGCCCACACAAGATGAATGATAGTGTAACAATGCAAATTACCAGACTTGTGTCAGCAGGATTTCCAAAATCTGTAATTTCTTCAGTGTGCGAAGCCTTGTTTCAAAAAATCAAACAAAAACAAGTAAATGCAGGAGGAAATAAAGACCGAAAAAGAGTTGCAGTCATCCCATACTTCCACAATATATCTCATGGTTTGAAGAAGGTAGGCTCGAGATATGGTGTGGATGTAGTTTTATCAGCTCCGTGCAAAGTAAGCCAGATCTGCAGAATGACGGATGAGCGGCTTAGTGGAATCACTAAAAAAAGTTGGACATGCGCCGTAAAACACATAAATAAATTTGTAGAATGCGTTGTTGGTGTTGTTTACATGCTTCCTTTAACGTGCGGTCGTTGTTATATAGGCCAAACTGGGCGGTGCATTAATAAAAGGTTAGGAGAGCATAAGAATGACATATGCAAAGGTATCAGTTCAAACCTTGTTTTGCACTGCAAAAGCTGCGGGTGCCAGCCTCTTTTTCCGGGCGTGAGTGTGCTGGCACGCCACATGGACAAGTTAACTCGGGAAATAGCTGAAGCGTTTTTTATTAGAAAAAATGGTGACGGATGCGTGAGCCAACCTTCAGTGGCCTTGCATGAAAAAGAGTTCGCACTTTTAGATAAAGGTTAGCCATTTTTAGTACCTTCTTTTTATCCGAACATGCCCCAGACTATGTCACGTTGCTCACGTGTGCTGTTCAAAAGGTTTCCTGTTGTATATATTATCATGTGTGCTGCGAATAAAATTCAGTTGGTAGTCAGCGCTCGTGTTGTCCTCTTTTGCCTTCCGTACCTCGACTTTGTCTGTTTCTTCTAGCACATTCGTGCTCGCGCTGCAGCCCTTATTACTACGTGCAATTAGGATTCCATTTATTCTTTGCGACTATACAGTCTAAACTGTTTAAAACTTACTCAAAAATGCCAGAAAAAGTGTCGTCATATAAGTAGTTCCTTGCATATGGCTTTGCCCTTAGAAATGGGCACTTACCCTGTATTAACAAATCTAACCTAATCTTATTCTTATGACTTTAGCCAACCTTACCCATAAGTTCGCCCTTAACGCATTTCAATAACCTACCTTGTACTTATCACCGAGCTTTCCTCACACTTAATTAAGGCTTGGTTAAGGTAGCTTATGACCTACCTTAAGGCTTCCTTAAACAACATGGTGGGTGACGACAACTTTGCATATTCAGTCTATTATGTGGACCGCAAAGAAGAAATATTGGAACGGCACAGTGTACAATACATGTCACCGCCACGGCGAGTCCTCAACGATTGGCGGAACCTGGTTGAGACCTACACTAAGCAGGAATTTTTGTGCTGCCCTTGCTTAACAAAAAGTGCTGTGAAGAACCTCCTCGCTGTGCTGTTTCTGCAGGAAATTATCCATGGTCAAGGGTTCGTTGTACCCCATCTCATGCAGCTGCTCATCGCATTGCGCTTTCATGGAGTTGGCATGTTTCAACTTGGCAGCGACGGCCTTGTTAATGTCTCATAGCCGACTGTGTCACGAGTATACAGTCCATCGGATATCTGCTATGGTTGCAAAAACACTTTTTCCCATACTGGTAAAACTTCCCAAAGTGGCGCAAACAATTTTCTAGTTGTTTGGTCGGCTGTTCACGGATGCACATTATGTCCGCTGTAGAATTATATCGCGAGCTGCTTCCACGTTTTTCATTTTCTCTGAAGGCACACTGCGTCCATCTTGGTACTTCTTCACAAAATCTGTCAGGATGCAGCCACTTTGTCGGTGAAGTTCACTTTAGTGCACTGTTCCACAGTAAATGCAACTTTGTAAAAAAAAAATGCTGTAAAACTCCTCGAACTTTTAAATAAATCCAACGAAATTAAAAAAAAAGTGAAAGAAAACAGCAAACGTTGAAGCCAGCATCATAACACCACCGAACGCTGCAAAAACATAGAAGACGTCGAAATGACAAAAGTGACCTGACCAGCCCCCTGCTCGACGGCAGTTGCAGAAATGTGGCCACACGAAAAACGTGTATTTCACTGAAAACTGCCAGTGCCTAAACAAATATTGCTACTGTTTAGGTTTTGCTGCTTCTGTGCATACTGTGTTTGATTTCTTGCAGTAAAGCTAGTTTATTACTGCTCGAGGTGATGATTTTGTAGCAAAAATTTACCTACCCTTGCACCCAGAGCCTATGCTTAAAGAGTTAAGGACGTCTTTCATAAGGCGCCTTTATGACAGGATGCACCTTGTACTTTTCGTATACTTTTCTCATTCTTTTGTAAGTAGCCTTACTGTGATAAGTGAAAGTTAGTTTGTGAATACAGTGGTTAGTGACCAAGCCTTTTTTTATTTCTCCTCCTGTGCGCATTTTTATTAAAAAGTGCTAGTAACCCCTTCATTGACAAGTTGGGCCTTTTCGCGCATTAAGTGACACCTGCTATGAGCTCAAAAGCTAGTTCAACTGCCTTTTCAATGAACTGACACCGTTTCACTGAAATGTGATACTGCCACATATAGCCGATCAGCCCTGGTGAGTTGCGTGCAGCCGTTGCCTACACTCTGAAAAAAAGAGCGAGTAAAAAGGGTGTCTTTTTGTACCACTACAATAATCGTCATCCATATTGCGTTCCATCCTTGCGCTATCGCCCCGCGCCGGTACATTCCGGTCACGATCGACATGCCCATTATCAGGGTTACATTGCATTCTCGATAGGAAAGTGGCCAGCGCCGAGTTTTCAAGAAAGGAAGCGCACGCAAGCCTGATGACGAATATTGTTGTGGGACAAAAAGACACCCTTTTTACTCGATATTTTTTCAGAGTGTACTTGGCTTATGCCGTAATCGCCGGACCGTTTACTGTCTAATGTACGTGCGCGTTTCTGCGTTCGTGCATGCTTCACTCTGGGATGTGCATGGTGCTGCGAGTTGCCTGTTCAGTCTACGCAATGAAGATGAGCATCTTGGAAACAATGTGTAAGAGATCTTGCACAACGCGGTGGTAGCAAACTTGCAAGCGGTGGCATGGTGCGTTTGTATTGCCGTCGATCCGCAGGGTTTATACCACATGCGCAGTTAAGCATATAGTTTCAGATTGCTGCAATAAGGTCATCAACGATCAGTCATAATGGCACGTTCATCGCCAGCTGCCACCTCTCCTTCGCTCATTTCTGATGTTTATCCATGAAAGCATCGTCATGAAAGCACCGGAAGTCATTATTATTTATTGACCTTGCTTTGCTATGGCCAAAAGGATGGGAGATTTTTTACGGTGAATTGTGGCGTCGGTGAGTCGAGGGTTTCAGTGAAACTCGTATTATTGATATTTAGTTGTTGTAAAACTGTCTAGTGTGGCAATGCAACAAACGTCTTGATTGCGCTTGTGAAACTTCTTGATCACAAATCTCTTATGATAACTACATTCGTCACTCAAGTAATGCAAATTTCATTTATCACTCTGGTTAATTCATTTTCTGTATGACCATGCTACCCCACATCTGACCTTTAACTCCACAGAACATAGTTCAGGGATGTAAAGTGTCAAGTTCAGTCTTCCTTGGTCACCACATGCCACATTTTAGTTGTTCCCGTTTTAGAGCACCTGCTAATATAGCTAATGCAGATACTTCTGTGCGCGTACTACGCCGAACTGGTCAGTGTGGGCAGTGGCTCATTCTGCTATATTTCGCCCCGCCGCGGTGGTCTAGTGGCTAAGGTACTCGACTGCTGACCCGCAGGGCGCGGGTTCGAATCCTGGCTGCGACGGCTGCATTTCCGATGGAGGCGGAAATGTTGTAGGCCCGTGTGCTCAGACTTTGGTGCACGTTAAAGAACCCCAGGTGGTCTAAATTTCCGGAGCCCTCCACTACGGCGTCTCTCATAATCATATAGTGGTTTTGGGACGTTAAACCCCACATATCAATCAATCAATCTGCTATATTTCAATCACCTCTCATCATGGACTCCTCTTTCTCTTATCCCCTTGAGGAGTAGCAAGCTACAAACCCGCTTTCCAGGTTGACGTCTCCTCTTCTTCTCATTAAACACCGTCTTCTTCTTATTCTTGGTTATAAAATGCCTGAGGGAACTCAAACAGTAAAAATTGCATTAATGGCTGTGGTGTTCACAACACAGCCTACACAGATTCAGTTTTACAAAAATTCGTTGATCTCACATTACTTACACAATTTGTTACAAGCTGGTACAGATACAGCAGAAAGCCACTGAATCTTTCTTTATCACTCTTTTTTTAAATGAGTATGTTTTTCCGTGTAAGTGAAATGAAAGGGAAAACTTGCTAACGTCATGTTGTTGCATGTCATTTCATGCAAGGTAGTGTATTTTTCCTTACTCAGACAAATTTTAAGAAAGGGCCTCATTTCTTTAAAAAAAAATCATGGACCATCTCCCCGAAGGGAACCCTGATGGGTTGCGAAGCAGCAGCGGTGCGCTCGGCATTCACCCAGTTGAAACGGGTGTTGATGCGTGTGCTGGAAGAACAGTTTAAGCGAAACTCGATGTAGCGTTTACTTAAGTAACCGTTTGTTTGAAACTCAAAAACACGGGAGGCGGGTTGGCTTTTGTGTAAGTTTTATCACAGATAAACGAACTGAAAGAGTGTTTTCACTCAACGTGTGGTTGAGCGTTGCAGGTGGTGTAGAGGGTGAAGTGAGAGAGAAGTGTGTTGTGGGCGGGCGGAGGAGCCGGCAGCTGCGGCGAGCATGTTGTGAGTGAGGGAGAGAGTGATGGCGGAGCGCACCTGTGAGGAAGTGTTCGAGGGGAGCGTGACGTCAACGTTCAGCTGCGACGTTACCTGCTTTGCACCGCTCCAACAGCTTCGGCGACACCACGCGGCCGAGGGTTTCACTGAAACCCTCGGCCGTGTGGGACCCCTGGCAAAGTACTTTAAGTTACAAACTTGAAAAAATACAAAATAGAGCTGCAAGGTTTGTCCTAAGCCGGTACTCAAGAAATGACAGTTGCACCAGTATGAAAAATGAACTAGGGTGGGAATTACTCTCATCGCGTCGAAAGAAACTGCGGCTAAAGCTCCTGTACCAAATATTTCATGGTAAAACCGGCATTCGAAAAGAAAAGTACCTTCACAGTCCTGATTATATCTCTTCGCAAAATGATCATTGTTTCAAGATTTTAGAGTACCGTACCAGATCTAATTTGTATGCTAATTTATTTTTTCTTTGTTCCATTAGAGAATGGAATCACTTATCAAATGAACAAGTGTGCTGTATTAATGAAGATGTGTATTTCTCGACATCGTAACCCCCCTGCTGCAGCGCCTTCGGGCTAAGCGGGGTAATCATTGAATAAAGAATAAAGGGAACGCGTTGCGGCGTGTTCATACAACGTTACACACGTGAGCCAAAGTGCTGCTTCGCATCTAAAAAGAAGAGCGTTTGGCTAAGAAATACACTACCAAAGGTAAATACTGCTACAGAACCATATATACTAAGGCTTATGCTATCTATCGGGATAAATGCTTGGGTGTGTTCGGTGTAGTATGTGAACTGAGGGGAAACGGTCCTCCTGTGTGCCCTGCAATGTCCCATACCACAGTGCTTGCCCTCTTTCAGAGCTCACACATAAGCATTACAGTTTTATATGAAGTTTGGCTAGAGATACTCTGTAAAAAACTGGTTATTATTTGCAAACACTTCATTATGCACTATCCTAATTTGGGCTGTCATTGCCATACATACAGCTGTGGGCAGTTCAACCACTTAACCATTGTTACCCACACTATCTTTCACTATAAATTCCATATTTTTACTTCAGTATTAGATTTGTTGAGGTTTAATTGTATTTAGATAAGTTTTGTAATCATAGGTTGCATATCAACTGGTAAAATTGGGTGTGCATTCAGCTTTAGCGTAGTGTAGACTTTTCATTGTCATATGGATAATTATTTTTAACTTGGAGGCTATAAAATATGAGTGCCTGTTCAATATGGGGGTGTGTAAAAAATATGGGTTTCTTCAGAGGCTGCAGAGTAAGACAATCATAATGTGCTTCTCTGTGCATATTAATAGTGACAGGTGCGGTTTGAATTTGCTTGTCATGCATAGTCATATTCATTAGAATTGTTATTGAGGTGTTTTATCATTAGATAAGATTAATGTAAGTTTGTCCGTGCAAATTGTATCATTTTGAATTATCGGAATTCCACTGTATCATGTTTTTTGCATTAAGCATATGATTTTTTGCGCTTTTTTAAACACCTTCATTGATGCAATGACAGCCTTGACCTTATCTATAAAAACTATGGCTAATATCGGGAAAAGCATGAGGCCTTTTCTTGTATTTTTCAAATATTGTTGCTACCTGAAAAGTGTGACCTCCTGAACAATTGGGTTGTTGGCAGTGCTGGTGCCATTGGGGTACACTGCTTTTATTCTGACAGCTTTCCCTTCCTTTACAGACTTGCTAGAAGTAGCACCATTTTTCCAGTGCTAGCTGAGGCCTTGCAGTGTCGATGGTGATTTTGTGATGCACCGAGAGTAACCTGTGGCTTGCCTTGATCAGGTCGCCCATTGTTCTTCATACAGGACAGCATGGGCTGTTCCCGACCCGTATTGTTCTGATGCTTGTCTCTAGGAGACGGGATTACATGGCATGATTGATCATGATATTGTGTAAGCCCATTGTGTCTGTAGCTTTTTACTCTCTGTGCATAAGTGATCTTAAAAGCAAAACATGTTGACGTGTGGACCTCCTTCAGATAACATTAACGCTCCTTGGGTGTTTAAGCAGGGGTGAAGCACGAGTGTTATTTATGACAAAGTGCGGGTTGTGTATACCATTTAATATACAATTTTTTTTTCGGTCAGTCAATCTGTCGAGCAGTTTATGCAGGGATTGTTCACCATGGCTTCATTATGGGCAGCATTACCTGGCAAAGTTATGTTTAATAACACTTATTTGTAAGTATACATGTAGTCTCATCAGTAGAGATTAACCTTTTTTCTCATAAAGTTTATTTGTGCAAGAAATTTTAGGTAAAAAATGGCAGTGTGTCTCATAGTCATTCATTGTACGTTTAGTTATCATCTAGTATCGTATTTATAGCCGTTTTTCTTCCTGTGCTCGTGATGTCACTTAATGGGCATCTATGTCAGCCAAACTCTGCGTGGAGTTGGAGAGTCATTACGAGGATGTTCCACACGTTTATGCTATTTATTTGCTTTCACTTGCATTGAGTCCCCACACTGCGAATCAGTAGATGATTTAGCTTTCTGCTAGGTATCTTTTGTTGCTGAAAGGAAGTTTTGTCATTAAAGGCTTCTCTAACTATTGTGCCATTTGCTCTCTTTTTATAATGGCTGTCCACCTTAAAAAGGAAGTGTTAGAGGGAACATTCCCTGAAAGCATGGAAGGCATTTAGTACGAATATTCCAGCTTTGAAATGTGCACTGCTGTGAAATAGGCTATCAAGGCATTCATAATAAATGGGCATAAGGCATAGAAGTCAAGTAACATCTGCATGATAGAGGGCATATAAATTTGCTGATTGCCTTGGTAATGCATAATGTGAGCTACAGCACTGTCGCAAGAAATATTCTTAAAAAGAGGCTTTTCTTTTTCTAATTCACTTTTTTTTCACTTTGTGGTGTCTTTTTTTTTTCAAATTTGATGCCTCTGTAGGCAAATATGCACAACATTAAAGAAAGAAATAAGCTTTAGTCATGACAAACATGAATAGATCAACAAAGAATGCAGGCTATAAGTGTGAAGCCCCAGCTATTTTTATATATGCACAAAGTATAATTTATGTGAAATAGTTGGCTCTGCTGAGATGTTGCTGTTGCTGCTGCACTGTTGTGTGTCTGTTTCTTGAAGTGCTCATGTGTGCCTCAGACAGAGAGGGTATTTTGAGAATAACTATTTGAGGCAGCATTGTGTGTCAATAGGCTTGTGCTACATGCTTGTCTTTCATTACCCCCAAGATATTTTTACCTTTCTTGGTGTGCACTTTCACAGGTTAGTAGTGAATTGATTCTGCCTTGTTTTTGTAAATGGCGTGTCATGTCTGCAGACTCGCTTATACGATTAAAGAACTACATAATTTTAGAAGCATGAAATGAGGAGCAGCTGCTATAATTTTCAATAAACAAAATATGCTGGTCACCAGCATTCATTAGTGTACTCTTTTTTAAATATTCATATTTCATGCAGTTGACCTTCTTCTTTTGGAAACTACATATATGCTTATTATTCACCTAAACGAAATTATTTCCCAGATCTATTGAGGGGTAAAAGCCTTCTACAAAAGCTTGCCGTTTCTAACTCAGGTGCCAAAGTGTAGTAATAGTTCTGTGCAAGCAAATGCAAGCACTAGCAGACTATAACTCTTTTTATTTGGTTGTCCTCATCACTTCCTCTGCCTTTATTCTTTGAGATCAGATTGAAGCTGTTGATGATAGTCACGAATGAATGCCACATGTTCTTTGCCGGCCCTATATCAAATGCCCACTGAATGTGCACTCAAGCATGGTTCAGCTAGCATACTTGTTGAAAAGCATTTGCAAACATCAACACTTGTAAAACCTAAATTTGTAATTCCTCATGTTTTAGGCTAATCGTTTTTGTGGAAAACATTTTTTAATGATTGAAAAGCCTTTGAAGCTGTTACACTAAATGTACCCCAATTCGTAGAATCAACCAAATACACCAGCACAGGAGAGATGATATATTTGTACTATGCAAAAAGGTGACACAATACAGTGCATCTGTTCTGTCCTCTCATCTGTCTTTGTTGATTTTGCACTGTGAAAACATGTTGATGCTCAATCACCAAGTAGCTCTAGTTACCATTCGATGTGAAAGACCAAACATCTGCGGTTAGAGTGCTCATTTTTGTGCAAAACAGGTCATGTTGGAAACCAGTTAGGTGGTGCTTACGAAGTAGTCTCAGGTACAAGTATACTTGTGATTAGTGCAAGCAAGATAGGTTGTGACTTTTATTTAAAAAAAAAAGGTGGCATGAAAAACAGCGGTACTATACGGTACTATTTATAGCGGACAGCGGCGATGGAGTAGTGGTTAGAGCATCCGCCTCGCATGCAAGAGGTCCGTGGTTCAAATCCCGGTACCGCGCAGTTTCCAACCGGATAAAAAAAAAAAAATCCGCGTGTTGATGGAACTGCATTAAGAGGCCTGGGGTGCGGCCTCACCGGCAAACACCGCCGAGAACGCACTCCCTCACCAGAGAAGGATTGGCCACCCTGGTGCAGTATCTGGCCACTACCTCCCACATGCTTACGTCAAATAACTCACGGCCCTCAGTACCCAGCAGCTGCGAAGCAACTGACCACGGCGGCGGTCAGATCTGCAACGCAGCAGAGGGTGCTAAGAATCTCTGGATCCGGACAGGCCGCCATTGGAACCTCAACTTGGCAACGTTAAACGCTAGAACCTTATCTAGTGAGGGAAGTCTAGCTGTACTATTCGAGGAGCTAGAGGGTGTTAAATGGGATATAATAGGGCTCAGTGAGGTTAGGAGGACAGATGAGGCCTTTACAGTGCTACAAAATGGGCACGTCCTTTGCTACAGGAGCTTGGCAGACAGAAGAGAACTGGGAGTGGGGTTCCTAATTCACAGAAACATAGCTGGCAACATAGAGGAATACTATAGCATTAATGAAAGGGTGGTAGCTATTGTAATTAAACTGAATAAAAGATACAAGATGAAGGGTTACAGGCTTACGCGCCTACATCCAGCCATGATGGTTGACGCTTCAGTTGAAAGCTTCTATGAAGACGTGGAATCGGCAATGAGTAAGGAAAACACAGTATACTATAGTGATGGGCGACTTTAATGCAAAGATAGGGAAGAAGCAGGCTGGAGACCAGGCAGTAGGAGATTATGGCATCGGTACTAGAAACGCCAGAGGAGAGCTACTAGTACAATTCGCAGAACGCAATAATTTACGGATTTTGAATACCTTCTACCGAAAACGAGAAAACCACAAGTGGACATGGAGGAGCCCTAATGGCGAAAATAAGAACGAAATAGACTTTATAATGAGTGTACACCCTGGAATCGTGCAGAATGTGGAAGTGATTGGCAAGGTACGATGCAGTGACCATAAAATGGTGCGGTCTCGAATTCGCCTAGACTTGAAGAAGGAACGACAGAAACTGACACCAAGAAGCCAATCAATCAGCTAGCACTGAGAGGGAAAGTACAGGAATTCAGAGTGTCGCTGCAGAACAGGTACTCGGCTCTTAGTGAGGAAACCAACCTTAGCGTAGATACAATGAATGATACTCTGACGAGTATAATTACGGAGTGTGCAGTGGAAGTTGGAGGCAGGGTAGTTAGACAGGACACTGGCAAGCTTTCCCAGGAAACGAAGAACCTAATTAAGAAGCGTCAAATCATGAAAGTGTCAAGTACAACAGCCAAAATAGAACTTTCAGAGCTTTCGAAGTTGATTAATATGCGTCAGGTATGCGATGTAAGAAGGTATAAACATGGAGAGAATTGAACACGCTCTGAAAAACGGAGGAAGCGTCAAAGCATTGAAGAGGAAACTTGGGATAGGCAAAAGTCGGATGTATGCACTAAGGGACAAAGAAGGCAAAATAACTACCAATATGGATAGGATAGTTAAAATAGCGGAGGAGTTTTACAGAGATCTGTACAGTAGTCGAGACAACCACGACCTTAATACTATAAGAACTAGTAGTAACCCAGATTACACCCCACCAGTAATGATAGAAGAAGTCAGAAAAGCTTTGGATAGCATGCAAAGGGGCAAAGCTGCTGGTGAGGATCAGGTAACATCAGATCTGCTGAAAGATGGAGGACAGATTGTGTTAGAAAAACTAGCCACCCTGTTTACGAGGTGTCTCCTGACGGGAAGAGTACCAGAATCTCGGAAGAACGCTAACATCATCTTAATACATAAGAAAGGAGATGACAAGGACTTGAAGAATTACAGGCCGATCAGCTTGCTCTCTGTAGTATACAAGCTATTTACAAAGGTAATTGCTAACAGAGTAAAGAAAACATTAGAATTCAATCAACCAAAGGAACAAGCAGGATTTCGAACAGGCTACTCAACAATTGACCACATTCATACTATCAATCAGGTAATAGAGAAATGCTCAGAGTATAACCAACCACTATACATAGCCTTCATAGATTACGAGAAGCGTTTGATTCAGTAGAAATATCAGCCGTCATGCAAACACTGCGGAATCAGGGCGTAGATGAAGTATATATAAACATTCTGGAAGAAATCTACAGGGGATCAACTGCTACCATAGTGCTTCATAAAGAAAGCAACAGAATACCAATCAAGAAGGGTGTAAGGCAGGGGGACACAATTTCCCCAATGCTATTTACCGCATGCTTACAGGAGGTTTTCAGAAGCCTAGAATGGGAACAGTTAGGGATAAGAGTCAATGGAGAATACCTTAGTAACCTGCGCTTCGCTGATGACATTGCATTGCTGAGTAACTCGGGGGACGAATTGCAACTCATGATTACGGAGTTAGACAAGGAGAGCAGAAAGGTGGGCCTTAAAATTAATCTGCAGAAAACGAAAGTAATGTACAACAACCTCGGCAAGGAGCAGCGCTTCGAGATAGGTAATAGTGCACTTGAAGTTGTAAAAGACTATGTCTACTTAGGGCAGGTAATAACCGCAGAGCCGAACCCACGAGATTGAAGTAACTAGAAGAATAAGAATGGAGTGGAGCACATTCGGCAAGCACTCTCAAATTATGACAGATAGATTGCCACTATCCCTCAAGAGGAAGGTATATAACAGCTGTATCTTGCCGGTACTTAGCTACGGAGCAGAAACCTGGAGACTTACAAAGAGGGTTCAGCTTAAATTGAGGACGACGCAGCGAGCAATGGAAAGAAAAATGGTAGGTGTAACCTTAAGAGACAAGAAGAGAGCAGAGTGGATTAGGGAACAAACGGGGTTAAGGATATCATAGCTGAAATCAAGAAGAAGAAATGGACATGGGCAGGGCATGTAGCGCGTAGACAGGATAACGCTGGTCATTAAGGGTAACTGACTGGATTCCCAGAGAAGGGAAGCGGGTTAGGGGGAGACAGAAGGTTAGGTGGGCAGATGAGATTAAGAAGTTTGCGGGTATAAATTGGCAGCAGCAAGCACAGGACCGGTTAACTGGCGGAACTTGGGAGAGGCCTTTGTCCTGCAGTGGACGTAGTCAGGCTGATGATGATGATGATGACTATACTCAAACCTTGCACTTTTCCCATTGTTATATCTGAATGAATGCAACTTTATTGAACTGGCCTATAGAACTGCACGTAGGGTTTGTTAAGCTGGCTGACTACTTTACAGGTGTGCAAATAGTGGAGTTTTTCAGCAATGTAGTTGAATTAATAAATGGCATCACTATGCTGTAGACATATAGATGTAAAAGTCACAATTTTTAGACTATTCCCAAAATGGGACATACAGTAAACCATGGTTATGGCTTTATAAATGGGCCAGTAGAAAGGTCCGATATAGCTGTAATTCAATGAAGTGGGCGTGCCATTGTTGTGTCAATCGTGGGTTAGCAAACCTGTGGAGCTCACTTGGACTCACTCATGAAATACATTTGGCACTTTTAACGCACTCGGACTCGGGCTCACGAAAATTTTCGTAAGCAGACTCACTCGGACTCCCACTCTCGAAACTTTTTTTAAACCAAGCTCACTCTGATTCAACATCGCCAAAATATGACTGACTGATTTTACTGTAATTTTTGACTGAATTTACTGTAAATATGATTTACTGAAAGCGTCTGAGATGACCCGGTGTTCAGGCTGACATTAACAGTCATTAACGAGTCGCTACCACTGGACATTTCGATGAAAATGTTAAGTCATGCTGAGATTGGGAAGAGCAAGAGGCAAGCAACAGTAGCTCAGGTAAAAGGAAAATAAAGAAAAGGAAAATGGTGCAGGTTTCACTGCACATTTTACATTCTCCTTTCTTTGCTTGAAGACAAACTACTCAACGTGACTAAATAGATAATACAACTAAATATTTGATACTAATGTCTTCAATACATAAAAGTTCATGACAAGGCGCTTCCGAGTCATAAAGAGCTGTATTTATCTTCGCTGACAGTCTTTAGCTCATGCCAGTATCTTTCCGAAGGGCTTAACAGGGCCATACTGTGGGCCAGCTGTCCCTTCACAACACGCTTCTATTTCTGCTTATAACCTTCGTGT
>WOVY01009450.1:0-52806 GCA_013436015.1 Rhipicephalus annulatus
GGAAATAGCTGAAGCGTTTTTTATTAGAAAAAATGGTGACGGATGCGTGAGCCAACCTTCAGTGGCCTTGCATGAAAACGAGTTCGCACTTTTAGATAAGGTTAGCCATTTTTAGTACCTTCTTTTTATCCGAACATGCCCCAGACTATGTCACGTTGCTCACGTGTGCTGTTCAAAAGGTTTCCTGTTTGTAATATATTTTAGTGGTGCTGCGAATCACAATTCAGTTTGGTAGTCAGCGCTCGTGTTGTCCTCTTTTGCCTTCCGTACCTCGACTTTGTCTGTTTCTTCTAGCACATTCGTTGCTCGCGCTGCAGCCCTTATTACTACGTTGTGCAATTAGGATTCCATTTTTAGTCTTTGCGACTATACAGTCTAAACTTTTAAAACTTACTCATAAAAATGCCAGAAAAAGTGTCGTCATATAAGTAGTTCCTTGCATATGGCTTTGCCCTTAGAAATGGGCACTTACCCTGTATTCACAAATCTAACCTAATCTTATTCTTATGACTTTAGCCAACCTTACCCATAAGTTCGCCCTTAACGCATTTCAATAACCTACCTTGTACTTATCACCGAGCTTTCCTCACACTTAATTAAGGCTTGGTTAAGGTAGCTTATGACCTACCTTAAGGCTTCCTTAAACAACATGGTGGGTGACGACAACTTTGCATATTCGTCTATTATGTTGGACCGCAAAGAAGAAATATTGGAACGGCACAGTGTACAATACATGTCACCGCCACGGCGAGTCCTCAACGATTGGCGGAACCTGGTTGAGACCTACACTAAGCAGGAATTTTTGCTGCCCTTGCTTACACAAAAAGTGCTGTGAAGAACCTCCTCGCTGTGCTGTTTCTGCAGGAAATTATCCATGGTCAGGGTTCGTTGTACCCCATCTCATGCAGCTGCTCATCGCATTGCGCTTTCATGGAGTTGGCATGTTTCAACTTGGCAGCGACGGCCTTGTTAATGTCTCATAGCCGACTGTGTCACGAGTATACAGTCCATCGGATATCTGCTATGGTTGCAAAAACACTTTTTCCCATACTGGTAAAACTTCCCAAAGTGGCGCAAACAATTTTCTAGTTGTTTGGTCGGCTGTTCACGGATGCACATTATGTCCGCTGTAGAATTATATCGCGAGCTGCTTCCACGTTTTTCATTTTCTCTGAAGGCACACTGCGTCCATCTTGGTACTTCTTCACAAAATCTGTCAGGATGCAGCCACTTTGTCGGTGAAGTTCACTTTAGTGCACTGTTCCACAGTAAATGCAACTTTGTAAAAAAAAATGCTGTAAAACTCCTCGAACTTTTAAATAAATCCAACGAAATTAAAAAAAAGTGAAAGAAAACAGCAAACGTTGAAGCCAGCATCATAACACCACCGAACGCTGCAAAAAACATAGAAGACGTCGAAATGACAAAGTGACCTGACCAGCCCCCTGCTCGACGGCAGTTGCAGAAATGTGGCCACACGAAAAACGTGTATTTCACTGAAAACTGCCAGTGCCTAAACAAATATTGCTACTGTTTAGGTTTTGCTGCTTCTGTGCATACTGTGTTTGATTTCTTGCAGTAAAGCTAGTTTATTACTGCTCGAGGTGATGATTTTGTAGCAAAAATTTACCTACCCTTGCACCCAGAGCCTATGCTTAAAGAGTTAAGGACGTCTTTCATAAGGCGCCTTTATGACAGGATGCACCTTGTACTTTTCGTATACTTTTCTCATTCTTTTGTAAGTAGCCTTACTGTGATAAGTGAAAGTTAGTTTGTGAATACAGTGGTTAGTGACCAAGCCTTTTTTTATTTCTCCTCCTGTGCGCATTTTTATTAAAAAGTGCTAGTAACCCCTTCATTGACAAGTTGGGCCTTTTCGCGCATTAAGTGACACCTGCTATGAGCTCAAAAGCTAGTTCAACTGCCTTTTCAATGAACTGACACCGTTTCACTGAAATGTGATACTGCCACATATAGCCGATCAGCCCTGGTGAGTTGCGTGCAGCCGTTGCCTACACTCTGAAAAAAAGAGCGAGTAAAAAGGGTGTCTTTTTGTACCACTACAATAATCGTCATCCATATTGCGTTCCATCCTTGCGCTATCGCCCCGCGCCGGTACATTCCGGTCACGATCGACATGCCCATTATCAGGGTTACATTGCATTCTCGATAGGAAAGTGGCCAGCGCCGAGTTTTCAAGAAAGGAAGCGCACGCAAGCCTGATGACGAATATTGTTGTGGGACAAAAAGACACCCTTTTTACTCGATATTTTTTCAGAGTGTACTTGGCTTATGCCGTAATCGCCGGACCGTTTACTGTCTAATGTACGTGCGCGTTTCTGCGTTCGTGCATGCTTCACTCTGGGATGTGCATGGTGCTGCGAGTTGCCTGTTCAGTCTACGCAATGAAGATGAGCATCTTGGAAACAATGTGTAAGAGATCTTGCACAACGCGGTGGTAGCAAACTTGCAAGCGGTGGCATGGTGCGTTTGTATTGCCGTCGATCCGCAGGGTTTATACCACATGCGCAGTTAAGCATATAGTTTCAGATTGCTGCAATAAGGTCATCAACGATCAGTCATAATGGCACGTTCATCGCCAGCTGCCACCTCTCCTTCGCTCATTTCTGATGTTTATCCATGAAAGCATCGTCATGAAAGCACCGGAAGTCATTATTATTTATTGACCTTGCTTTGCTATGGCCAAAAGGATGGGAGATTTTTTACGGTGAATTGTGGCGTCGGTGAGTCGGGTTTCAGTGAAACTCGTATTATTGATATTTAGTTGTTGTAAAACTGTCTAGTGTGGCAATGCAACAAACGTCTTGATTGCGCTTGTGAAACTTCTTGATCACAAATCTCTTATGATAACTACATTCGTCACTCAAGTAATGCAAATTTCATTTATCACTCTGGTTAATTCATTTTCTGTATGACCATGCTACCCCACATCTGACCTTTAACTCCACAGAACATAGTTCAGGGATGTAAAGTGTCAAGTTCAGTCTTCCTTGGTCACCACATGCCACATTTTAGTTGTTCCCGTTTTAGAGCACCTGCTAATATAGCTAATGCAGATACTTCTGTGCGCGTACTACACCGAACTGGTCAGTGTGGGCAGTGGCTCATTCTGCTATATTTCGCCCCGCCGCGGTGGTCTAGTGGCTAAGGTACTCGGCTGCTGACCCGCAGGGCGCGGGTTCGAATCCTGGCTGCGGCGGCTGCATTTCCGATGGAGGCGGAAATGTTGTAGGCCCGTGTGCTCAGATTTGGGTGCACGTTAAAGAATCCCAGGTGGTCTAAATTTCCGGAGCCCTCCACTACGGCGTCTCTCATAATCATATAGTGGTTTTGGGACGTTAAACCCCACATATCAATCAATCAATCTGCTATATTTCAATCACCCCTCATCATGGCCTCCTCTTTCTCTTATCCCCTTGAGGAGTAGCAAGCTACAAACCTGCTTTCCAGGTTGACGTCTCCCCCTTCTTCTCATTAAACTCCTTCTTCTTCTTATTCTTGGTTACAAAATGTCTGAGGGGACTCAAACAGTAAAAATTGCATTAATGGCTGTGGTGTTCAAAACACAGCATACACAGATTCAGTTTACAAAAATTCGTTGATCTCACATTACTTACACAATTTGTTACAAGCTGGTACAGATACAGCAGAAAGCTACTGAACCTTTCCTTATCACTCTTTTTTTAAATGAGTATGTTTTTCCGTGTAAGTGAAATGAAAGGGAAAACTTGCTAACGTCATGTTGTTGCATGTCATTTCTTGCAAGGTAGTGTATTTTTCCTTACTCAGACATATTTTAGGAAAGGGCCTCATTTCTTTAAAAAAAATCATGGACCATCTCCCCGAAGGGAACCCTGATGGGTTGCGAAGCAGCAGCGGTGCGCTCGGCATTCACCCAGTTGAAACGGGTGTTGATGCGTGTGCTGGAAGAACAGTTTAAGCGAAACTCGGTGTAGCGTTTACTTAAGTAAACGTTTGTTTGAAACTCAAAAACACGGGAGGCGGGTTGGCTTTTGTGTAAGTTTTATCACAGATAACGAACTGAAAGAGTGTTTTCACTCAACGTGTGGTTGAGCGTTGCAGGTGGTGTAGAGGGTGAAGTGAGAGAGAAGTGTGTTGTGGGGCGGCGGAGGAGCCGGCAGCTGCGGCGAGCATGTTGTGAGTGAGGGAGAGAGTGATGGCGGAGCGCACCTGTGAGGAGTGTTCGAGGGGAGCGTGACGTCAACGGTTCAGCTGCGACGTACCTGCTTTGCACCGCTCCAACAGCTTCGGCGACACCACGCGGCCGAGGGTTTCACTGAAACCCTCGGCCGTGTGGGACCCCTGGCAAAGTACTTTAAGTTACAAACTTGAAAAAATACAAAATAGAGCTGCAAGGTTTGTCCTAAGCCGGTACTCAAGAAATGACAGTTGCACCAGTATGAAAAATGAACTAGGGTGGGAATTACTCTCATCGCGTCGAAAGAAACTGCGGCTAAAGCTCCTGTACCAAATATTTCATGGTAAAACCGGCATTCGAAAAGAAAAGTACCTTCACAGTCCTGATTATATCTCTTCGCAAAATGATCATTGTTTCAAGATTTTAGAGTACCGTACCAGATCTAATTTGTATGCTAATTTATTTTTTCTTTGTTCCATTAGAGAATGGAATCACTTATCAAATGAACAAGTGTGCTGTATTAATGAAGATGTGTATTTCTCGACATCGTAACCCCCCTGCTGCAGCGCCTTCGGGCTAAGCGGGGTAATCATTGAATAAAGAATAAAGGGAACGCGTTGCGGCGTGTTCATACAACGTTACACACGTGAGCCAAAGTGCTGCTTCGCATCTAAAAAGAAGAGCGTTTGGCTAAGAAATAACACTACCAAAGGTAAATACTGCTACAGAACCATATATATACTAAGGCTTATGCTATCTATCGGGATAAATGCTTGGGTGTGTTCGGTGTAGTATGTGAACTGAGGGGAAACGGTCCTCCTGTGTGCCCTGCAATGTCCCATACCACAGTGCTTGCCCTCTTTCAGAGCTCACACATAAGCATTACAGTTTTATATGAAGTTTGGCTAGAGATACTCTGTAAAAAACTGGTTATTATTTGCAAACACTTCATTATGCACTATCCTAATTTGGGCTGTCATTGCCATACATACAGCTGTGGGCAGTTCAACCACTTAACCATTGTTACCCACACTATCTTTCACTATAAATTCCATATTTTTACTTCAGTATTAGATTTGTTGAGGTTTAATTGTATTTAGATAAGTTTTGTAATCATAGGTTGCATATCAACTGGTAAAATTGGGTGTGCATTCAGCTTTAGCGTAGTGTAGACTTTCATTGTCATATGGATAATTATTTTTAACTTGGAGGCTATAAATATGAGTGCCTGTTCAATATGGGGGGTGTGTAAAAATATGGGTTTTCTTCAGAGGCTGCAGAGTAAGACAATCATAATGTGCTTCTCTGTGCATATTAATAGTGACAGGTGCGGTTTGAATTTGCTTGTCATGCATAGTCATATTCATTAGAATTGTTATTGAGGTGTTTTATCATTAGATAAGATTAATGTAAGTTTGTCCGTGCAAATTGTATCATTTTGAATTATCGGAATTCCACTGTATCATGTTTTTTGCATTAAGCATATGATTTTTTGCGCTTTTTTAAACACCTTCATTGATGCAATGACAGCCTTGACCTATCTATAAAAACTATGGCTAATATCGGGAAAAGCATGAGGCCTTTCTTGTATTTTTCAAATATTGTTGCTACCTGAAAAGTGTGACCTCCTGAACAATTGGGTTGTTGGCAGTGCTGGTGCCATTGGGGTACACTGCTTTTATTCTGACAGCTTTCCCTTCCTTTACAGACTTGCTAGAAGTAGCACCATTTTTTCCAGTGCTAGCTGAGGCCTTGCAGTGTCGATGGTGATTTTGTGATGCACCGAGAGTAACCTGTGGCTTGCCTTGATCAGGTCGCCCATTGTTCTTCATACAGGACAGCATGGGCTGTTCCCGACCCGTATTGTTCTGATGCTTGTCTCTAGGAGACGGGATTACATGGCATGATTGATCATGATATTGTGTAAGCCCATTGTGTCTGTAGCTTTTTACTCTCTGTGCATAAGTGATCTTAAAAGCAAAACATGTTGACGTGTGGACCTCCTTCAGATAACATTAACGCTCCTTGGGTGTTTAAGCAGGGGTGAAGCACGAGTGTTATTTATGACAAAGTGCGGGTTGTGTATACCATTTAATATACAATTTTTTTTTTCGGTCAGTCAATCTGTCGAGCAGTTTATGCAGGGATTGTTCACCATGGCTTCATTATGGGCAGCATTACCTGGCAAAGTTATGTTTAATAACACTTATTTGTAAGTATACATGTAGTCTCATCAGTAGAGATTAACCTTTTTTCTCATAAAGTTTATTTGTGCAAGAAATTTTAGGTAAAAATGGCAGTGTGTCTCATAGTCATTCATTGTACGTTTAGTTATCATCTAGTATCGTATTTATAGCCGTTTTCTTCCTGTGCTCGTGATGTCACTTAATGGGCATCTATGTCAGCCAAACTCTGCGTGGAGTTGGAGAGTCATTACGAGGATGTTCCACACGTTTATGCTATTTATTGCTTTCACTTGCATTGAGTCCCCACACTGCGAATCAGTAGATGATTTAGCTTTCTGCTAGGTATCTTTTGTTGCTGAAGGAAGTTTTGTCATTAAAAGCTTCTCTAACTATTGTGCCATTTGCTCTCTTTTTATAATGGCTGTCCACCTTAAAAAGGAAGTGTTAGAGGGAACATTCCCTGAAAGCATGGAAGGCATTTAGTACGAATATTCCAGCTTTGAAATGTGCACTGCTGTGAAATAGGCTATCAAGGCATTCATAATAAATGGGCATAAGGCATAGAAGTCAAGTAACATCTGCATGATAGAGGGCATATAAATTTGCTGATTGCCTTGGTAATGCATAATGTGAGCTACAGCACTGTCGCAAGAAATATTCTTAAAAAGAGGCTTTTCTTTTTCTAATTCACTTTTTTTTCACTTTGTGGTGTCTTTTTTTTTTTCAAATTTGATGCCTCTGTAGGCAAATATGCACAACATTAAAGAAAGAAATAAGCTTTAGTCATGACAAACATGAATAGATCAACAAAGAATGCAGGCTATAAGTGTGAAGCCCCAGCTATTTTTATATATGCACAAAGTATAATTTATGTGAAATAGTTGGCTCTGCTGAGATGTTGCTGTTGCTGCTGCACTGTTGTGTGTCTGTTTCTTGAAGTGCTCATGTGTGCCTCAGACAGAGAGGGTATTTTGAGAATAACTATTTGAGGCAGCATTGTGTGTCAATAGGCTTGTGCTACATGCTTGTCTTTCATTACCCCCAAGATATTTTTACCTTTCTTGGTGTGCACTTTCACAGGTTAGTAGTGAATTGATTCTGCCTTGTTTTTGTAAATGGCGTGTCATGTCTGCAGACTCGCTTATACGATTAAAGAACTACATAATTTTAGAAGCATGAAATGAGGAGCAGCTGCTATAATTTTCAATAAACAAAATATGCTGGTCACCAGCATTCATTAGTGTACTCTTTTTTAAATATTCATATTTCATGCAGTTGACCTTCTTCTTTTGGAAACTACATATATGCTTATTATTCACCTAAACGAAATTATTTCCCAGATCTATTGAGGGGTAAAAGCCTTCTACAAAAGCTTGCCGTTTCTAACTCAGGTGCCAAAGTGTAGTAATAGTTCTGTGCAAGCAAATGCAAGCACTAGCAGACTATAACTCTTTTTATTTGGTTGTCCTCATCACTTCCTCTGCCTTTATTCTTTGAGATCAGATTGAAGCTGTTGATGATAGTCACGAATGAATGCCACATGTTCTTTGCCGGCCCTATATCAAATGCCCACTGAATGTGCACTCAAGCATGGTTCAGCTAGCATACTTGTTGAAAAGCATTTGCAAACATCAACACTTGTAAAACCTAAATTTGTAATTCCTCATGTTTTAGGCTAATCGTTTTTGTGGAAAACATTTTTTAATGATTGAAAAGCCTTTGCAGCTGTTACACTAAATGTACCCCAATTCGTAGAATCAACCAAATACACCAGCACAGGAGAGATGATATATTTGTACTATAGCAAAAAGGTGACACAATACAGTGCATCTGTTCTGTCCTCTCATCTGTCTTTGTTGATTTTGCACTGTGAAAACATGTTGATGCTCAATCACCAAGTAGCTCTAGTTACCATTCGATGTGAAAGACCAAACATCTGCGGTTAGAGTGCTCATTTTTGTGCAAAACAGGTCATGTTGGAAACCAGTTAGGTGGTGCTTACGAAGTAGTCTCAGGTACAAGTATACTTGTGATTAGTGCAAGCAAGATAGGTTGTGACTTTTATTTAAAAAAAAAAGGTGGCATGAAAAACAGCGGTACTATACGGTACTATTTATAGCGGACAGCGGCGATGGAGTAGTGGTTAGAGCATCCGCCTCGCATGCAAGAGGTCCGTGGTTCAAATCCCGGTACCGCGCAGTTTCCAACCGGATAAAAAAAAAAAAAATCCGCGTGTTGATGGAACTGCATTAAGAGGCCTGGGGTGCGGCCTCACCGGCAAACACCGCCGAGAACGCACTCCCTCACCAGAGAAGGATTGGCCACCCTGGTGCAGTATCTGGCCACTACCTCCCACATGCTTACGTCAAATAACTCACGGCCCTCAGTACCCAGCAGCTGCGAAGCAACTGACCACGGCGGCGGTCAGATCTGCAACGCAGCAGAGGGTGCTAAGAATCTCTGGATCCGGACAGGCCGCCATTGGAACCTCAACTTGGCAACGTTAAACGCTAGAACCTTATCTAGTGAGGGAAGTCTAGCTGTACTATTCGAGGAGCTAGAGGGTGTTAAATGGGATATAATAGGGCTCAGTGAGGTTAGGAGGACAGATGAGGCCTTTACAGTGCTACAAAATGGGCACGTCCTTTGCTACAGGAGCTTGGCAGACAGAAGAGAACTGGGAGTGGGGTTCCTAATTCACAGAAACATAGCTGGCAACATAGAGGAATACTATAGCATTAATGAAAGGGTGGTAGCTATTGTAATTAAACTGAATAAAAGATACAAGATGAAGGGTTACAGGCTTACGCGCCTACATCCAGCCATGATGGTTGACGCTTCAGTTGAAAGCTTCTATGAAGACGTGGAATCGGCAATGAGTAAGGAAAACACAGTATACTATAGTGATGGGCGACTTTAATGCAAAGATAGGGAAGAAGCAGGCTGGAGACCAGGCAGTAGGAGATTATGGCATCGGTACTAGAAACGCCAGAGGAGAGCTACTAGTACAATTCGCAGAACGCAATAATTTACGGATTTTGAATA
The DNA here is from genome assembly GCA_013436015.1 of Rhipicephalus annulatus. Taxonomy (NCBI): domain Eukaryota; kingdom Metazoa; phylum Arthropoda; class Arachnida; order Ixodida; family Ixodidae; genus Rhipicephalus; species Rhipicephalus annulatus. Next base: position 9,412 of record WOVY01009450.1, read on the forward strand.
CCTTCTACCGAAAACGAGAAAACCACAAGTGGACATGGAGGAGCCCTAATGGCGAAAATAAGAACGAAATAGACTTTATAATGAGTGTACACCCTGGAATCGTGCAGAATGTGGAAGTGATTGGCAAGGTACGATGCAGTGACCATAAAATGGTGCGGTCTCGAATTCGCCTAGACTTGAAGAAGGAACGACAGAAACTGACACCAAGAAGCCAATCAATCAGCTAGCACTGAGAGGGAAAGTACAGGAATTCAGAGTGTCGCTGCAGAACAGGTACTCGGCTCTTAGTGAGGAAACCAACCTTAGCGTAGATACAATGAATGATACTCTGACGAGTATAATTACGGAGTGTGCAGTGGAAGTTGGAGGCAGGGTAGTTAGACAGGACACTGGCAAGCTTTCCCAGGAAACGAAGAACCTAATTAAGAAGCGTCAAATCATGAAAGTGTCAAGTACAACAGCCAAAATAGAACTTTCAGAGCTTTCGAAGTTGATTAATATGCGTCAGGTATGCGATGTAAGAAGGTATAACATGGAGAGAATTGAACACGCTCTGAAAAACGGAGGAAGCGTCAAAGCATTGAAGAGGAAACTTGGGATAGGCAAAAGTCGGATGTATGCACTAAGGGACAAAGAAGGCAAAATAACTACCAATATGGATAGGATAGTTAAAATAGCGGAGGAGTTTTACAGAGATCTGTACAGTAGTCGAGACAACCACGACCTTAATACTATAAGAACTAGTAGTAACCCAGATTACACCCCACCAGTAATGATAGAAGAAGTCAGAAAAGCTTTGGATAGCATGCAAAGGGGCAAAGCTGCTGGTGAGGATCAGGTAACATCAGATCTGCTGAAAGATGGAGGACAGATTGTGTTAGAAAAACTAGCCACCCTGTTTACGAGGTGTCTCCTGACGGGAAGAGTACCAGAATCTCGGAAGAACGCTAACATCATCTTAATACATAAGAAAGGAGATGACAAGGACTTGAAGAATTACAGGCCGATCAGCTTGCTCTCTGTAGTATACAAGCTATTTACAAAGGTAATTGCTAACAGAGTAAAGAAAACATTAGAATTCAATCAACCAAAGGAACAAGCAGGATTTCGAACAGGCTACTCAACAATTGACCACATTCATACTATCAATCAGGTAATAGAGAAATGCTCAGAGTATAACCAACCACTATACATAGCCTTCATAGATTACGAGAAGGCGTTTGATTCAGTAGAAATATCAGCCGTCATGCAAACACTGCGGAATCAGGGCGTAGATGAAGTATATATAAACATTCTGGAAGAAATCTACAGGGGATCAACTGCTACCATAGTGCTTCATAAAGAAAGCAACAGAATACCAATCAAGAAGGGTGTAAGGCAGGGGGACACAATTTCCCCAATGCTATTTACCGCATGCTTACAGGAGGTTTTCAGAAGCCTAGAATGGGAACAGTTAGGGATAAGAGTCAATGGAGAATACCTTAGTAACCTGCGCTTCGCTGATGACATTGCATTGCTGAGTAACTCGGGGGACGAATTGCAACTCATGATTACGGAGTTAGACAAGGAGAGCAGAAAGGTGGGTCTTAAAATTAATCTGCAGAAAACGAAAGTAATGTACAACAACCTCGGCAAGGAGCAGCGCTTCGAGATAGGTAATAGTGCACTTGAAGTTGTAAAAGACTATGTCTACTTAGGGCAGGTAATAACCGCAGAGCCGAACCACGAGATTGAAGTAACTAGAAGAATAAGAATGGAGTGGAGCACATTCGGCAAGCACTCTCAAATTATGACAGATAGATTGCCACTATCCCTCAAGAGGAAGGTATATAACAGCTGTATCTTGCCGGTACTTAGCTACGGAGCAGAAACCTGGAGACTTACAAAGAGGGTTCAGCTTAAATTGAGGACGACGCAGCGAGCAATGGAAATGGAAAAATGGTAGGTGTAACCTTAAGAGACAAGAAGAGAGCAGAGTGGATTAGGGAACAAACGGGGGTTAAGGATATCATAGCTGAAATCAAGAAGAAGAAATGGACATGGGCAGGGCATGTAGCGCGTAGACAGGATAACCGCTGGTCATTAAGGGTAACTGACTGGATTCCCAGAGAAGGGAAGCGGGTTAGGGGGAGACAGAAGGTTAGGTGGGCAGATGAGATTAAGAAGTTTGCGGGTATAAATTGGCAGCAGCAAGCACAGGACCGGGTTAACTGGCGGAACTTGGGAGAGGCCTTTGTCCTGCAGTGGACGTAGTCAGGCTGATGATGATGATGATGACTATACTCAAACCTGGCACTTTTCCCAAGTTTGTTATATCTGAATGAATGCAACTTTATTGAACTGGCCTATAGAACTGCACGTAGGGGTTTGTTAAGCTGGCTGACTACTTTACAGGTGTGCAAATAGTGGAGTTTTTCAGCAAATGTAGTTTGAATTAATAAATGGCATCATTATGCTGTAGACATCTAGATGTAAAAGTCACAATTTTCTAGACTATGCCCAAAATGGGACATACAGTAAACCTTGGTTATGGCTTTATAAATGGGCCAGTAGAAAGGTCCGATATAGCTGTAATTCAATGAAGTGGGCGTGCCATTGTTGTGTCAATCGTGGGTTAGCAAAACCTGTGGAGCTCACTTGGACTCACTCGTGAAATACATTTGGCACTTTTAACGCACTCGGACTCGGGCTCACGAAAATTTTCGTAAGCCAGACTCACTCGGACTCCCACTCTCGAAACTTTTTTTAAACCAAGCTCACTCTGATTCAACATCGCCAAAATATGACTGACTGATTTTACTGTAATTTTTTTACTGAATTTACTGTAAATATGATTTTACTGAAAGCGTATGAGATGACCCGGTGTTCAGGCTGACATTAACAGTCATTAACGAGTCGCTACCACTGGACATTTCGATGAAAATGTTAAGTCCATGCTGAGATTGGGATAGAGCAAGAGGCAAGGCAACAGTAGCTCAGGTAAAAGGAAAATAAAGAAAAGGAAAATGGTGCAGGTTTCACTGCACATTTTACATTCTCTTTCTTTGCTTGAAGACAAACTACTCAACGAGACTAAATAGATAATACAACTAAATATTTGATACTAATGTCTTCAATACATAAAAGTTCATGACAAGGCGCTTTCCGAGTCATAAAGAGCTGTATTTATCTTCGCTGACAGTCTTTAGCTCATGCCAGTATCTTTCCGAAGGGCTTAACAGGGCCATACTGTGGGCCAGCTGTCCTTCACACGGCTTCTATTTCTGCTTATAACCTTCGTGTCCTTGTCCTATTGATTGCAGCAAGGTGGTATGGGAGACAAACGCATGACTGCATCAATTAGCACTTAGCATTGACAAGTGCCACTGCAACTTACGGCAATGCAATCTCTGGAAAATGGCACTTTGTACTATGGACAATTGATGAGCCATACAGATATGGAGCCAGAAATAGTTTTTATCATGCTTCCCCCCCCCCCCCAGGCTTCATTGTATGAATGAAATATTTGCGTACTTGCCACCCCATCAGATTTGTTTAGGAAACTCCACAATTTTGAGCGATTCTTCCAATTGTACGGGCATGGGCATAAAGCTACTGGAAAACAACGCCAGTGCCACCTTGAAAAGAAAATTACACTAGATATCAGTTCTACAGGTTTGTAATCGCATGTTGAATGCTGAAGTCACTTTCACTGCAGTACACGGGTGTCATCCAGAAGAGCGTTTAAAGTGTGGCAAAGGCATACAAGTTGTAACAAGACACAGCAGAGTGTGTCTTGTTAACTGTTCATGCATACATGCACTGCATAATTACAAGTAGCAGTATGACTGCTGATGTATGCAAACCTTATTGGAACTAATTTGTTTATGACATTTCTGTTGCCCACCAAATTGTAGTGCTGGCAGCGGCCACGTTGAGGCCGCTGCCATGCTGGCCGCTGCCAGTGCTGACCTGGAATCGGGTATCGACACGATTCGCGACGATCTTTGCTTGACAAGCTCCGCGTTATATGCAATGTTTTTGTCAGTCCCGGCCGTGCTGTTAGAGCTCAGGAACACCAACTAGGCACCTCGGGTTGCTGACGTTTGGCGAGTGAATCGTTGCTTTCAGCTGCAGCAAGCCCCACGGTAGGAATAGCCCCGGCCTCGAGGAGAGGCCTAGTACCATGACCTACTACACTCCTGACCTGTTCAGATAGCGGGGTTCCTATGGGAGCGCGTGTCCCCGCTCTCGTTCAATCGCTCGCCGTAGGTGGCGCTACCTATAACCTGTTCGTCTGTTTCTTTACGGTTGTTTTGTAGGCGCTGGTATAAGAATGCCTGCATTCTGCAGTGAACTGGCGGCATATATGTGACTATTTCTTCCCATACATTGCTGGTTAAGCAAGGTGTTCAGAGCGCTTGAGTATTTATAGCACACTGGTTGACAAACGTGGGAACCCGTAGATTTACACGATGTAGGGCAGCCTATGCGTGGTCGCGTGCATTTTATTGCAAAAAAATTCTGAATGTCTTTTAGTATTATTATTTCTGAATAATTCTAAATTTTGGATCATAAATACGCACTACGAGTGCTTTGTTGGTCAAAATTTGACCACAAAGAGTGAAGATGACGTCAGCGAGCAGGTGCTGCCTAGCGCCACGCCGCTCGTAGGTTACGGCCCTAGCGGCAGAAGGTATGAACTAGAACGTGGGCGCTGGAAGAGGTGCTCTCTGGGCAGGTCAGGAGTGTAGTAGGTCATGCCTAGTACTGCCAGTGAAACCCAACTGGTTCGCCAACACAGACTTTACCCTGTAGCAGCTCGCCGCAAAGTGAAGGGAGCAAATGCGGCTGTTCTTCACAGGCGTCCAGTCCCTCTGTCCATCGGCACGGCGCGTACGAAGTCAACCCACTGGCTGCCTTTAGGTTCGTGGCTTGCAAATGCATGAAACCCCACGCACTTCCCGCTTTTTTCGTGCTTCGACGTGCAGGTTCTCACTACGCAGTGGTTCCCCGACATTCTGGCATCTATATTCGCCCTGAATGATCGTACTCACACGCAGTACAGCACAACGCAAATCTGTCGATGCGACACAATGAATCGCATGCACACTTTAACACAGCAAGGAGAGCCGCAAAGTGAAGGGAGCAAATGCGGCTGTTCTTCACAGGCGTCCAGTCCCTCTGTCCATCGGCACGGCGCGTACGAAGTCAACCCACTGGCTGCCTTTAGGTTCGTGGCTTGCAAATGCATGAAACCCCACGCACTTTCCGCTTTTTTCGTGCCTCGACGTGCAGGTTCTCACTACGCAGTGGTTCCCCGACATTCTGGCATCTATATTCGCCCTGAATGATCGTACTCACAGGCAGTACAGCACAACGCAAATCTGTCGATGCGACACAATGAATCGCATGCACACTTTAACACAGCAAGGAGAGCCACTAGTGAGAGCATGGCCGAGAGTCGGTTACAAACACACTCAGAGATCGTCGACATCATCGTTACTAGCGTATCATCACTCAGGAAGGTATTTGTGGAATGCATCACACCGAACATGTAGCACTAGTTTCGATGTCGTAGGGCAGTGTATTTTTCGTTTTTTCTCCTTAGCTTTTATACGCTGTTTGACGTTGAAATAAAACAACTTTGACGCAACGGACGCCATTCAAATTTGGCCAAGAAGACCTATGCATACCAAGCCATTGAATGATGGGCACATCTCGATCTTGAAATTTGATGTCAGTGCTCTTTTAAGCTTTGCCTAGGGTATAGAGCTGGTGAGGCCATGCAGCCACAGCGTGACAGCAGGCTGGAGTGCCACATTCATTGTGATGCCAGTTCTCGGAAGAATGTGGTATCTTGCGCCATAAAACTACTGGGCTTTGCGTAACGTATGTGTCTTTTTCTCCCTAATCATAAAAGATACAGTAATTATTTTACTAATATTGTAATCGTGAGTCATTCCTCTGAAAATTGTAATGCTAATTTTTTGTAAATTATATACTTCACGTACCTAATTACCACTCAATATTAGCTATTAGATTAGATGTCATGTTGCAGAATAGCACTTTCTCACACAACATTAATTCTGTTTTATTGCCCATTATGTCATTTAAATACTGGCCGAAAACTATGATTCTAGATACTGTGGTTGCTGAGAAAAAGGAACATAAAAACAGAAAAGGCATGTTCTGAGATAATCGCATTTAATGTTCAAAATCTGCATTACTTCAGTTACAACGAGATAACAGTAAATTAACGGACTTGTTAAATGGGCACCAGCCAAATACTCATCACCAATAATATTGTTTTTGTTTTTTGTGTTGAAACGTCTTTCCTGACGGGCTTCATTTGTCACTTGCTATGGAGCCGTGTCAGCATAGTACTGTCGACGCAGTTCGATGGTGCGGAGGCCCGCAACTGTGAAGGGCCCTGGTAAAATTCTAAAATAGTTCAGCACATTCACACGGGCTATATTGGCATCATTAAAAGTGAACACAGCATCAAGAGTGCATAGTTACAGTCTTTGGAGCTTGACGAAAACATTTTTAGGAACACGCTCGCACACGACAATCCAGCGAATCGTTGTGGTTTTGAGTTTTCCCTCGGAGTAATTTAGGAAGTAATTCTGGATTAGCTAGTTCCAGATAATATGGCACAACAGCCTCAATAACAGATGCTGGAAGGTGTTCTTTATGAACGTGTGAGTCACCATTCAACTGGGCTTTGTTGATTTTACACAAATTTTCGAAGTCCTTCAAGCAAATTCTGTTGGTGGATTGATTAGTATTTTTTGGTCCCATGGAAAAATGTGTATGTGGATCGGACAGCTTTTCACATGTCCTCAAAGCTGGGTCTATTTCTTTGAATGGCCTAACGATAATAATTTTGGTGCCTGCCAATGACGACACCACTAAGACATCGCCAACCAGATATATATTTCTGACAAAAAGCTTGATGCCTCTGATTTCTTTCGTTTCCGCAATTCTGGGCCCATTCTTTTCTGAACATGCCAAATGCACTCCAGCTTGCAAACTGTAACTTCTACATAAGGCTATGATGCTTGAACTGCAAGGAATCTCTTGCTACATAAGTATGGGGGCTTGGCAGGCGACCACACATGTTTTTAAATATGTAATTTTAGTGGAAAAAAATCGTACTAAGACAGACAAATGACTGATTCTGGTTCAGAAAAGGCTACAAATTTCAAATAAGGCAAAAAAAAACTTTTTTTAAAAATATTTTTGCTTATCCTGTTCACTTAAAAAAGTCCTTGATAATTTTGTCAGTCGAAGGCCCGTTTCTAGTACGCAACTATGAACATGTTGATTTAATTAAAAACAATCAAGACAGAAACCTTGCGGCCTCCTCTATTGATCTGACGGATCTTCACTAATCTCTACATCAAGGTGACTTGATAAAATGTGTAGGCCATCGCACTTCTGGTCTGACATGCGATTCATTTCTGGAGCTTCTTTATTTGTACGTTAATTCTACTCACGTGACATGGGATGACACTGTTGTTAAAGAAAAGAATAGAGTCTGTATTGGGTCTTGTATTGCTCCCTGCTTAACTGCTCAAGTGACTTGCACTTAGGCAATCGTGACCTGGCTCTTCACGGTCGCCTCAAAGATTACCCCGACTTTGTGCTTGTATTAAGATTTGTGGATCATTTCTTAGTTGTTTTAAATAATAAATGAAGTAGTTTTGACTGCGAGGTCTCAAAAATCGCAACCACATTCACGGAGGCCCTTTCTCCATCGGTGTTGACGCATCAAGTGCCCGAGGGCAATTTCCAGTAGGTTTTAAACCTCGGACTCCACTTTTCATCACAGGAAGTTTGCTGGAGTAATGAGCCAAGAGGCAATAAAGCTCGTACTGCCGTTTTCCTGCGCCCATTCAAAGCTCGTTCAAAATGCCATTGTACAAACCTGTTTTAGTAAGTCCTTTATGAAGTTCTGTAACCCGAAAGTGGAAGGCAGTTTTCTGAACCAAGCCAAGCGCTTAGCAGAGTCAAGTTACCCAGTATGTGTGCTGAGCTCGGTCACAGAGGGCTTGAGCAGAAAGCTAAAACACCCATCTAAATGCAAAAGTAGTGACAGCAAAAAAGTAGCCGTCGTGCCATACATGCATGGCCTTTCACACAATCTCAGAAGAATTGCTGCAAAGTCAGGGGTGGACGTGCTCTTTTCCGCTGTCGGACATCTAGAAAAGTTACGTCAACACGTTAAATCATAATGTAACAGTGTAAATGCTTGTCTCGTTAATCATAGGACACATTTTGTAAAGTGTGCTTGTAATGTTTTTTTATGCTGTTCTGCTTTCCTGTTCAAGAACCTCTGTTGGTCAGACCGGCCTATGTATCAATCAGATTGAAAGAGCATCATTATAATGTCACGAAAGCAATCTTAGGTCATTTGAACATTCATTGCCGAGATTGTGGATGCAAGCTCTTGTTCAAAAACATGGCAATCTTATGTAAGGCACCTGGCAAGATGACGAGGAAGATTATGGAGGCGTATGAAATTGCGAAATTATCACATATGTGCATTAGCCAACCTTTAGTATCGCTTTCTAAAACAGAGCTTCATTACCTCGATTTGATGCAGTGACATGAAATATTTTTTGCGATGTTGTGATAATGCATTGTACACGTGCTCGGTTCGTGCAAAAATAAGAGATCAGTCGAAATAGCGCTCTGTCCGTGTCAGTTCTCTTCTACGTCCTTGTCTGTTCACACTTACTCACAATTCATGGATGCGAACGTAGCCCAGCATTGTGTTTTATTCAGGACCAGGCCGTCAGTTTGAATGAACTGAGTTCAAATTAATAACGTTTACTGTAATTGTGCCAAACTGCTCTACAAGAGCCTCAATGGCAAAAGTTTTGATGACCACATGAGTTTTTGTGGGGAAAGAAAGACTGAGTTGACTACATGATATTCCAAGCAGCGTCAGGAGTTCCTAGAAAATGATATGTTTGCAGAACACAGGCTTGCCCAAGCCTTCATGAGACTTGCCGCCATAATCTCCTCTATGTTGTTGTACATATGCCCCCCCCCCCCCCCAAAAAAAAAAATGTGCTACCATGCTCCGAGCGTGCTGCTTCTGTTCCCTAGGCTGTGTGTTCTGGCACTGTCTCTTAGCCCAAACTATGAAGTGGTATGCGTAGTGAAGATAACTCTCCGGTTCTTTGTCATTGTGCATAGTGCGTTCCTTTGGTCACTACAGTTTTAGCATCGATGCTGCTGCATGCAGTCACCTACGTGCATTTGTTATGAGAGTGTTCATACCATTAAATCCGTGCATAGGTAAAGTGGGTAAATTATTGTGTCAACGCAGCGACAGCTGTAGCTTTCTGCATGCAATGTTTCTCTGCGATTCTCTAGTGGTTTTGGATGAGAAGGTGGCAGTGGACTGATTCGAGGCACGTTTTATGTTCTTTGTTTTCAGCAAGGCCATGAGGATGAAGATGAGAGCGCGCGGGAACGAGAAAAGCAGGAACGCATTGAAGCAAGCTTGCGTGAGAGGGAAAAGGAGGTGCAAAGGACATTGTCCACGCATTTGCGTGAGCGCGACAAGGAACGCGAGCAACATAAGCATGATGAGGCTGTTCAGCATTTCATCGCCTTGCTCACTGACTTGGTAAGGAAATGTCTATAATACTTGCGTAGCCACAAGGACATAACAGTGCAACTCCAGGATAGCATAGCCGAGCATACTAGCTCGGGAGTCTTAGTCTGAGTGAGTCTAGCTGGGAAAGTTTTACTAGAGTCTAAGGGAGCCCCAAGTGCACAAGATTTATGCATTTCTTGAGTGAGTCTTAGTGAGATCCCCCTTTTTTCCCCCGACCTTTAGTCTCCTGTCTTCTCATTTTAGGCAATATTGTTAGTCTTATGTCGGCTCTTGTTTATGCTCATGTCTACTCGCTCACGTCTAATTGCGCACTAGCGTTCCTTTAGTGCAATTGATCAGAGGTGCGAACTATGAACTCTCCAACTCTTTCACAATAAATTATTAATAAAAACATCTCATGTTCCCTCATGAACATTTTCCAACTAAATTGCAAGTACTGATAAGTTCTGCCAAGCATAATAAAGTCACAAGAGGCACCATGTAGAGAACCAATTACGTGAGATATTAGCGGTAAAAAGCAATGACACCACAATCGAAGAAGTTAACGCCCTGGTGAGTCTGACTCACTCAGACTCGGTTCGAGCTGTGTAACTGAGTCTGAGTGAAATCGAATGAGTAATATTTTGTTGAGCTTGATCCCAAGTGAATCCAGTTTGAAAAAAAATTTAGATTAATGTACAAGTGATTCCTAAGCTCCAAATATATTTCTTCAGCACGTCTGAGCACCATAATACAGTACAGTGGAATCTTGCTTATGTATTCACCAGTCATGACATGACCTGAATTTGATGACAAATCAATTTGATCCTTGTACAACCTTTGGAGATATTGTCAAGCAGTATTTCTGGCCCAAAATATTCTGGGTCTGGCACTAAACACACTAAGAGCTTTTCCATATTGCCACCTTCTCCTTGTATTTCAGTGATGTATCTTTTGTCATTATATTGAGCCTCTGTGGCACCGCATGTACCTTCATTGTTGGAAGTTAAGTGCAGCGTCAATATTCTGGAAGCTAGTTTTTCTTGATGGAGAAGTGGTATTAACACGTAGAGGAGTGATTTTTGTTTGAGTCACTGCATGCTAATGTCCACTCCAGTCATGCAGCAACAGCTATTGGCAGTGCGTGGTGTAAAAAGAGCGTGTTCAGGCACATGAAGATGTACAAGATGGCTGGCGCGCGGCATGTTTCCTCGTCTATAGTCTTGAAAAACCGTCTATAGTTTGGAAAATGAATGCTTCATCTGTTGTGTATATGAGCAGCAGATTATTTTCTAGGATATTTTATATACTCTAGTTTACCCAGTCAATCTGGTAGATGAATACACAAATTTATTAGCAAGTTTATCACAACATAATTGTCATTACTGCTATTCTCATCACCGATCCACAGGGCAGGTTCATTGTTACAATATTGTGTGGTCCTGCTGGAAAAGTACAGGCACGCATTATTTTTGGCAGGTCCGAAATCCAGATTCCTCATGGCGTGAGGCTAAACGCACTTTGCGTAAAGACCACCGTTGGGATCTAGTGGAATCACTGGAGCGGGAAGAACGTGACAAGCTGTTTGCTGAGCACCTGGAAACAGCTGCAGCGCAAAAAAAAGGACAAGTATTCAGATCTGCTTGATGAAACGCCAAGCATCACGCTCAGCTCCACTTGAAACAGGTGGGTCTTGGTTAAGCCCGATAAAAAATGTATGGAATTGTTCATTCATACTTAGCGTGCAGCTTCATTTTTACAGAAGCATTTGGTGGCAGCCATGGAAGGTTGCTACAGTCAAGCCCTCGTTATAAACGAAGTTGAAGGGAGAGTCCTACTACTTTGTTTTAACCATTAGTTTGTCTTAGCCAATATGCATTTCTACCGACAATTAGCCAGCAAGAGAGAATCTACCCACCAACAAATATCATTGCAGGCGCAGAGAAAAACGGCCGTTGGAAGGCAAAAAAAAAGCAAAATAATAAAGAACAATGCACTATTTTCCACCAAATTCAGCACACCAGCGGTAGATCACTTCGAAAGAAAAATAGTCTTCAATTTATTTTTGCCAACTCTTTCTCATGGGATGGCTGTGTTTCCAGCTGCAGCAGCTACACCTAAACCTCGTTATAACGTAACGGGAAATAACAAAATAAATGGATATAACGAATATAGAGCAGTAAATCAAATTCTCCTTAAATCTCTACTGAGAGCATCCCGGATGCGGCGGCTGAATTTCGATGGAGGCGGAAACGTTGTAGGCCCGTGTGCTCAGATTTGGGTGCACTTTAAAGAACCCCAGGTGGTCGAAATTTCCGGAGCCCTCCACTACGGCGTTCTCTCCTAATCATATGGTGGTTTTGGGACATTAAACCCCACATATCAATCGTCTTGGAAGAACGCTAACATCATCTTAATACATAAGAAAGGAGATGACAAGGACTTGAAGAATTACAGGCCGATCAGTTGCTCTCTGTAGTATACAAGCTATTTACAAAGGTAATTGCTAACAGAGTAAAGAAAACATTAGAATTCAATCCAACCAAAGGAACAAGCAGGATTTCGAACAGGCTACTCAACAATTGACCCACATTCATACTATCAATCAGGTAATAGAGAAATGCTCAAGTATAACAACCACTATACATAGCCTTCATAGATTACGATAAGGCATTTGATTCAGTAGAAATATCAGCCGTCATGCAGTACACTGCGGATCAGGGCGTAGATGAAGTATATATAAATATTCTGGAAGAAATCTACAGGGGATCAACTGCTACCATAGTGCTTCATAAAGAAAGCACAAATACCAATCAGAAGGTGTAAGGCAGGGGGACGCAATCTCCCCAATGCTATTTACCGCGTGCTTACAGGAGGTTTTCAGAAGCCTAGAATGGTAACAGTTAGGGATAAGAGTCAATGGAGAATACCTTAGTAAAATGCGCTTTGCCGATGACATTGCATTGCTGAGTAACTCGGAGGACGAATTGCAACTCATGATTACGGAGTTAGACATGGAGAGCAGAAAGGTGGGTCTTAAAATAATCTGCAGAAAACGAAAGTAATGTACAACAACCTCGGCAAGGAGCAGCGCTTCGAGATAGGTAATAGTGCACTTGAAGTTGTAAAAGACTATGTCTACTTAGGGCAGGTAATAACCGAAAAACTGAACCACGAGATTGAAGTAACTAGAAGAATAAGAATGGGGTGGAGCACATTCGGCAAGCACTCTCAAATTATGACAAATAGATTGCCACTATCCCTCAAGAGGAAGGTATATAACAGCTGTATCTTGCCGGTACTTAGCTACGGAGCAGAACCTGGAGACTTACAAAGAGGGTTCAGCTTAAATTGAGGACGACGCAGCGAGCAATGGAAAGAAAAATGGTAGGTGTAACCTTAATAGACAAGAAGAGAGCAGAGTGGATTAGGGAACAAACGGGGGTTAGGGATATCATAGCTGAAATCAAGAAGAAGAAATGGACATGGGCAGGGCATGTAGCGCGTAGACAGGATAACCGCTGGTCATTAAGGGTAACTGACTGGATTCCCAGAGAAGGGAAGCGGGTTAGGGGGAGACAGAAGGTTAGGTGGGCAGATGAGATTAAGAAGTTTGTGGGTATAAATTGGCAGCAGCAAGCACAGGGCCAGGTTAACTGGCGGAACATGGGAGAGACCTTTGTCCTGCAGTGGACGTAGTCAGGCTGATGATGATGATGATTATATATCACTTTTAAATCAAAGAAATATAAACTAACTTGAAAAAATATATTTTACTAATTGAGAAATATGCGTTAAATACCGCCTTGATTAGGGGAAGATTATTGCTACAGCAGAACATATATCCAGCTAGCTGCAAAAGTTACTTCCTTGTGTGTTCAACAAAATTTCTACTATAAGAGAACAAAATTGTCTATATTCGCTAAGAAGACGGATACATTTTCCACCAGAGGGTTGGCACGTCTTCTATACTTGGTTAAAATTATGTGCGCTGGTGTCAGAATATGCGACAGTATTCAACTACTGAGAGCGGCTTTCACTAAGGTGTCCACAGTAAAATTGCATTTTTAAACGCCTTTTGATCCGGTTCTCAGATTATTCTGAGTAAAGTTTCAAAGTTTCATAAGTGGTAACCAAAAAATGAAAAGTATGTTATAATTGACAATCATTATAAAAAATACAGAATGTACAAGTATTGTTACTTTCAGGCTGCTGGACAGTGGTCGTATTACTGCTCGATCTGACTGACTTCCATGCTTCATCTGCCCTGACGAGTGGGTAGATATGAGTTGAATAAGACTATTATTACCTGCTTAAGACTAGCCATAGGTGGCAAGTGTTTTTCAAAAATCATGCGCGGCGAGTCACATAAAGTGCATAAAAAAAAGCAATGGTGAATATAAGAACCTAGATTACGCAGTGACAAACAATTGATAAATTACATATATTATAGCTGCCACCGTGTGAAGACGGAAAACAGAGCAGTAAGCAAAGATATAACTAGCAATGTTGTGACTGGACAGATCTCATTTACCCTCAGTTTCTTTGATAAGAACGAAACGCAGTGATGTGCCAGTAAGGCTGCATTTGGTCCGGAAAAGACGCCAGTAGAAATATGAACGCGCAGGGGCGCATGAAATAAGGCATCTTCTCAAGAATATCGCAGCTATCATGAACCTGTAAAAATAACTAATTCAAAACAAAAACAAAGACTGATTCTTCCTGTTGTTCCGTCATTAGCAGCCCGAGACCAATTGTTTTCAAAAATGAAGCATTTATTAGTGATCTTTGGCAACTTTAAGCGTATCTATCCATCTAATTTTAGATTAATCTAGCCACCTAGGACTTGTAGCACTTCTAGCTACTTCGATAATGGTATCAATAGCAGAATAAGTATAGCATAACACGACTGTATGGCGAGCATAATTGACTATTCATAATATGAAAATAATGACATTGATTGATATGTGGGGTTTAACGTCCCAACACCAATGGGGGATTTGCGGCCTGCAGCAGCCATGGCTAAGTCCTCGTTTGATTGTTCTAGGTTTTCCTGCCTCGTGTTCCTTTTGCTGCCTGGTCGCACACCGTCACCGAGGATTGGCACTGATTCATCCTTTCTGCGCTGTCACCACTCAAGAATGACATCATCCTCCCGCTGACGTCATAACGAATGTAGCGCCACCGGACACTACATAAGACGCTGCCCAAAGCTCTTTCTTGGGATTGCGGCCTGCAGCAGCCATGGCTAAGTCCTCGTTTTGGGTTGTTCAAGTTTCCTGCCTCGTGTTCCTTTTGGCTGCCTGGTCACACACCGTCACCGACGATTGGCACTGATTCATCCTTTCTGCGCCGTCACCACTCAAGAATGACATCATCCTCACGCTGACGTCATAACGAATGTAGCGCCACCGGACACTACATAAAGACGCTGCCCACAGCTCTTTCTTGGGATTTGCGGCCTGCAGCAGCCATGGCTAAGTCCTCGTTTTGATTGTTCTAGGTGGGCATTTAATCTTGCCCTCTTTACAGAACTGTAATTTTTGCATACTGCTGGCCGCTGATCCCCACTATTCCTTGTTGTGTTCTGTATCCTGAGCACTAGTATGGGTGTTGACGTGTCTACATACGGGCACGCATCGGGTCGTTTGTGTCTTGTCGTAAGAACACAAGTTACCCTAGAGCTCGCTTCAATGGCGCGTCTAACTTGTTCTGCTATGCTAGCCCGAGACCATGTGTTTTGCTGGTGAGCACGTGCCTTTCTTTGCTCCTACTCTGTGCTGGTGACGTGGAAGTGAACCCTGGTCCAAAGATTGATGACGTTCTAGCTTTGATGAAAGATTTTCATTAAGAAACTACAGCTACACTGACAGAAATAAAACAAAACATCGCAGGCATTAATGCTAAAATTCATGAAATTGAGACAGGTCTGCAAAAGATGTCGCAAATTGAGTCAACGTGCGAAGATGTAGGTGATTCAGTACGTGAAGTAAAATCAAGCATATCAAAAGTAAATAAAGATCTCGTTGATGTAGTAGACGATATAAATAACAGGATGAGGCGGAACAACCTCATCGTTAAAGGCCTTTCCGAGACCGACAAAGAAGACTACGAAGAAACAGAAAAAATTGTTAAAGAATTTTTTTCCGCGCACCTTGAGTTACAAGTTGGTGACATTGAACGCGTCCATCGCGGTCGGTAAGCGACGCCCGCATTTTGATCGACCTATTATAATCAAATTTCTAAACTTTAAGTCCAAAACCGAGGTCTTGCGCAATGCCCCGAAACTGAAAAACTTAGATTTTCCCAAGGTTTGGATTGACGAAGATTTCTCGCCGAAGGTGCAGATGGCCCGTAAACGGTTGAGGGATTTTGCAAAGCTTAAGCGCAAAGGAAGCGAGCGTTATTCGGTTCGCTTTAACTATTTGTACATTTGGGACCGCGTTTTTAGATACAACTTTGTCACTGATACCGTTGTCGAAGTAACTCCCAGACAGGAATTCATGCCCCATGCAATGAAACTCCAAGGCAGTTCTCTTAATGAAGTCTCTCCGCACCAACCTCTCGCTGATTGACAAACTACCTCTTCTAATGGAAACTCCACCTACAAATCTGAAGTAACGTTGCTCCTAATAAATTTTAGGAGCATTTTAAATAAGCTAGACACCCTAAATTCCTTCTTGTACACATGTTCCGCCGAAATTTTGATCGGTACGGAAACGTTGCTGTCGGCCGACATTTCGAACTCTGAACTTAACTTTCCTGCACAGTTTAAAGTTTTTCGCAAAGAAAGATCGGTATCTAAAGGAGGAGGAGTAATTATAGCTGTTAAACGAGAATTCCAACCGTCAGATATCGCTTACGACTCGTCCATCGAAGCAATTTGGGTTACTGCGCAGTCAGCTCACACCACCGTAATTATCGGTGCCTGCTACCAACCCCCCGATAGCGGTCCAGAGTTCGTCGACTTGCTGAATTATTCACTCGAGTATGTGCATGCCCATTATCCAAATTCTGTTCTTATTCTCGGCGGCGACTTTAACTACCCAGGCATAGATTGGGCATCTTCTTCTGTCAGCAGTAACAGCTCCCACCGTCACGATTGCTTGCGTTTTCTACATTTGACACACGTCCACCTCATGACCCAGTTAGTAACAGAACCTACACGTGGCGATAACATTTTAGATTTACTTTTCACTAATAATACCCAGAAAGCTCTTACCCACGTGCTTGGAGAAATTAGCGACCACAGAGTTGTCCATTGTTCACTACATCTACCACGCGCCGACAAATCAAAGGTAACTAAGCAGTTATTGAATTACGCACGTGCTGACATCGTTAAGATGAACCGTATGTTAGATGATTTAATACCAATATTTGAGTCAAGTTTTGAACATCGCGATGCGAACGAAAATTGGCTTCAATTCCGTGACACACTAAAAAAATAGAAGAATGTTGCGCCCCGAAACTAACAATCAGCACCAAAACAAATGACCCGTGGTTCACACGCGATGTAAAAAGATGCCTAAATAGGAAGAAACGAGCTTTTAAAAGGGCTACACGAACTATTACTCCAGCAGATTGGCTTAATTATAAAAATCTTTCAAAACAAGCTGAGGCCTCAATAAAAGAGGCCAAGGAAAAATATTTTACCTGCACCTTACCTAACCTTTTGAAATCTGACCCCCAGAAATTCTGGCGCGTGGTGAACCCTACAGCCTACCCTTCTGAGCCAACTCTACTGAGGGATCAAGGCAAAGCGTTCTCGCCAGAGGAAAGTGCTGAATGCTTCAACGAATTTTTTGCATCTGTGTTCATGGAAAAACTTCCACTAGACTCACTGGCACTGTTAAAACCTACCATTCACGACCCTTTTTCTTCAATTACAATAACTGAAAATGGTGTCGCACAAGCTGTACAACGCCTTCCCCGCAAGACTAGCCCAGGGCCCGACGGAATTAGTGCCAAACTCCTAAAATGAACCTGCCACAGATCAGCGTATTTATTGTCGCTGATCTTTCAGCAGTCGCTTGACACGGGCTGTGTACCGGAAGACTGGAAATATGCCTTTGTTAAACCCATATACAAATCCGGCCAAAAGTCAAGTCCGAACAACTACCGTCCAATCTCTCTAACCTGTATAACTTACAAGCTATTAGAACATATCATTTACTCGAAAATTATATCTCACTTGAACAGAAACAACATCCTCATCCCTAACCAACACGGCTTTCGGGAAAAACGCTCTTGCAACACCCAACTATTCGAATTGTTGACAGACTTGCACAAATCCATGCACAGCTCTGCTCCTACAGATGCTATTTTATAGACCTTTCAAAGGCTTTTGATTGCGTCCAACATAACCGATTATTAACTAAAGTCCGTAACCTCCAGCTTGATCAGAAAACAATCCAATGGATTCAAGAGTTCCCCTGTAACCGGTCGCAATCGGTCAAACTTAACCACATAATTTCCAGAAAGTGCATGTTAAAATCCGGTGTCCGCCAGGGCTCCGTGCTCGGACCATTAATAATTTTGGTCTACATCAATGACATTGGATCTAATATTGTTCCTTCTCTACGCCTATTCGCAGATGATTGCGTTATATATAAGGAGATGACCAAACCGAATGACAGTAGCATCCTACAGTCAGATTTGTTAAAACTCACGGAGTGGTGCAATTTGTGGCAGATGCACATCAACGCTGAAAAAACCAAACATATTAGATTTACTTCCGTAGCCAACCCCTCATCATCCGTCAGATACATATTCAATAGCACCGTAATTGAGACCGTTTCATCCACAAAATACCTCGGCATTTTCTTTAGTTCCGACCTAACCTGGAACAGTCACATTGAATACTTCACCAGCAAATCATCAAAAAAACACGGTCTTTTGAAACGCCGTCTCAAATGCGCAAACTTGAAAACTAAACTTCACGCATATCAAGCTCTGATCAGGCCTTCACTAGAGTATGCGTCAACCATGTGGCATCCACACACGGCAATGTTATCTAATATGCTAGAATCGGTACAAAATAAAGCAGCTCAGTTTATCACCTCCTGTCATTCTCACCATCAAAGCGTAACATGTCTTAAGCGTTCTCTGAACCTTCCATTGCTTGCCACGCGCAGAAAGTTGTCCCGCCTATGTTTTTTCCATAGCTTATATCATAGTGACTCGTCATTTTCCCGATCATTCATTCACCCCGCTCCCTACGTTTCTGATCACGTTGGTCATGCACATAAGGTCAATCCATTAGATCTACTAAGAAATACCAATTTTCTCCTCTGCTGTTATCCATTAACGAGTGGAACGCGCTGCCCTCAAACATCGTCGCTATTACAGAACCCTCCCTTTTCCAGTCTGCAGTACTAACTTACTTAGAAGTTGACAATAATTTGTAACCACCATTGACATCTATTGTGTAACGCATGCTTAGAGAATGTTTATTGCTATTTCTTGAAATATGTTTCCTGTTATGGTGAGCTACTTACTGTGTTTTTTGCTTATTGGGTGATTAGTAATGTTGCTTGGGCTATCGGTCAGTTTGATTACTAGTATTACTCCCTGACATGTTGTTTTACTGATGCTATAGTAACCTCTTGTATGTATCCCCCCTTATGTAATGCCCTCTGGGCTCTTAAGGTATTTAAATAAATAAATAAATAAATATGATTATGAGAGACGCCGTAGTGGAGGGCTCTGGAAATTTCGACCACCTGGAGATCTTTAACGTGCACCCAAATCTGAGTACACGGGCCTACAACATTTCCGCCTCCATCGAAAATGCAGCCGCCGCAGCCGGGATTCGAACCCGCAACGAAATATTGACATACATGTCATGAATATCACGATATTTATTTCGCGGTCTTGAGGCTCTTGTGGTGGTTTCGTTTGCATGATATATTGCAAAACTGGTTTGGTATGACATGACTGCATGGCGAACAAAAGTGACAAACCCTAACGTAGAAGTAATGAAATGCATGTCATGTAAGTGTTACAAGCAGCCACTCTAGCGTCGCCAGCGCGAAGTCGGCGACGGGAATAACAGCAGGTTGGTTCGTTCTGTACGCAAGCAGAGACAGTGAAGAGATCAGAGATGTGAGAAAACAAAACAAACTTTACTCTAGTGATATTTCAGCACACGGGATCTAATACAACACTTCAATACAACTAACAAAATACATCAACACTTGATACAACTAAAATACATATAAAAACAATAAATCAGCTTACGCGAGAGAACAATTACAAACTACACAACTAACACCAATGGACTACGGGGGAGAAAGTTCGAAGATATATACAGGTGAAGGCATACGTGTGATAACCGGCCGCGTTGCGTCCGCGACGATCGGATGCGAGAAGTCGAAGAGAGTTCTGGCACGACTGCAATGTCGGCGGTGTTGCAACGCTGGTGGCTCCGGGAGGCTAGTGCTTGCAGGTGACTTCGAGCAGGTTGAGCGAACTCGAGGCGAAGTCCCGATGTCTACGTTGCAGACGTTAATATCACGTCACAACTAGACGAACGGCTAAGTTTAGGTGGCCAGCCGATACAAAGCCACACTAAAAACTTCTAGAGGAGATGCTTGTTGATCTGTTTCTACACCATGTTGGTCAGCGACTAGTCTGCCTAGCAGGGCAAAATCCTGCGCTTAAATCCCCCTCGTGTCTCCTCGCTCTCTTCCTTGAGGACAAGAGACCTCTACATGGGTCCAATTATGTGCGTTTAATTGATAGAAACTCCGCCCCAAAAATATTTTGACACCACCCCTTTTTAATTGGGAGAGGGCCCTCAACTAGCGAGAGTGACAACCTGTTGGGTTGTTGTCATACGGCTTGGCCACCAGAGGTTTTCCCACGCTTTTCTCCGTGGGAACGGTCAAACCATTTGGCTCTCAGCCGGTGCGTCTCGTAGTCTAATCCTTGTTCGGGGTACATCGTGGCCTTCTACGACCTTGCAGACGCCGCCGCAGTTACAAAAAGATCAACCGTCGGCGGCGGCGTTCTAAGAAGAGCACCCCATTCTGCATTTCTCGGCTCCCTTTCATGCGCCCGCCGCTCCCACGGTCAATGGGGGAGTACGGCGCCCGTGAATTGCCGTGACGCGGTGTCGCCAAAAATGGCCGTCCGTGACAGTAGGTCATGACTACACGCCACGCTCATAGTGCACTCGCGGTCCTTTCGCAAGTATTCCATATACCGAATTTGGCATTACGGGTCGTAAATGGATAACGAAGAAATATGAATGGTGGAAACGTGATAATCATGAGATGCGTGTCATGTAAGAACATGACAACATACCGCGCTCATGACACGCTCGCGGCCATTTAACCAGCTTCACTTATACCAAATTTGGTATTACGTGAGATGAATAAACGACGAAGGGGAATGACACGTCGAAACATGATACCCAAGATATGCGTGTCATGCCAAATCTGACCACATGCTATACGCTCACAGCGCACTCGTGGATTTCACACTAGCTCCACGTATACCAATTTTGGTATTACGTGTCTTGAATAGACGACGAAGGAAACTGACACGTCGAAACTTAGTAATCATGATATGCATGTGACGTGAAATATGACTACATGCTACATTATTACCGCGCTCACGGACGTTTAGCTAGCTACGCATATATCAAATTTAGTATTTTGTTACGTGAATAGACGACGAATGTAAGTGACACGTTCAAATACAATGACGGCAGTGGAAAAGAACGGAGTAGAAAGATGAACGTGCAGGGGTATTCAAATTAAGGCATCTGCTATTGGCATACCGAAGCTAATAAGTCATAACGCAACTGTTGTCAAGCTATTCAAATAACTCATTAAATACAAAAACGACTACCTGTTCTTCCCGCCGCTGCATCATTACGGGCAGAGATGACTTACTTTTTTTTTCTTGAGCTGGGAAGACGTTCGCCAAGTGCCAGCGCCTTGCGCGTGATAATCATTGTGCGTGATAGTAGGCATCTGCACGGCGGAAACGCCGACTAACAACTCACGGCAGTACGCTTTTTAGAGAGCTTAGCTTCATCCTGGCATCTTGCTTACAGCATCGGAGACTTGATCCTCGACTGATACTCCGTTCGCGTTCTCTTGTGCCACGCTAATTCGCTAATATTCATGTACCATGGCAACATCGCTTGTTTCCGAAGGTCTGATGTACAGCGATTTCATTAAGCATGCAGTTATATATAAGCGCAGTGGTGTCATAACGCCTGCCGCCAACGGCATAACCACGGGCCGTATAATGACGAAGTCAAAACATCTTTCCACGCGCGCTGACAACAGCGAACTATGTCATGTCAGAAAACTTCCATGTCACCTGCGTTCGTGACAGACGCGTGAATGATTCATTGAGGTTGGTTCAGCTCTGTTAAGGGTGATGGCCACATCGGGAATTGTAAAGGTACAATGCCGGCCACTGTTATGGTGGGCGGCACTGTACCAATTCAGCTCTGTTAAGGGTGATGGCCACATCGGTAATTTAAAGATACAGTGCCGGCCACTGTTAGGGTGAACGCGCGAGCGCGTAGCCGCGCTCGATGGCGCGCCACTACTGCCAGCACGGCCGCACATCGAAGCAAATCCTGCGCCTGCGCGGCAGTGCCTGCAGGCATGGCTTCGCGTCATCTGCTACAATGCTCGCGCTCTTGCGGCGCCAAGCTTGCACTGCCGTGAAACAAACTTTGCTTACAATGTGACGTATTTCCTGCAGTCAAAACAGCCTTTAGATTTAGTGTGAAAACTTGGAGATCCCCAGATGACGAACGCTAGTGAAGTGCACTTCGTAATAGAATACTTAGAAAAATGCAGTTTCCTATAGCTTTGAATAAAGGTAATAAATAGTTATTTTTTAGTAAGTATGGAAAGCACGTTCTACATTTCTTAAGAACATTTCACAAGGCCTCGTCAGCGCTAACATTTCCGTGTCGCTCTAACGGTCCAGCTAGTACGATAATATCGCGTGTATTTTCAGAGATAGCGTGTTGAGGGTTCGTCCTTGGTCATTGTTCTACGGTCTTGATCACAGGGGTTTGATGGCGTGAGTGGTATCATCCGATAATATATTAAACTGTAAGACTAATCACGTTAAAACGTAAAGATAAACAATCATAATTAAACTGTCTTGCATACAACTCACTGAGAAAGAATATTTATTGCGTGTTTCATAGACACCAATATGTGGCCTTTCACTCACGTTAACAATAAAACGACATATTGGAGCTATATAAAACAAAGAAGAGTAGATCGAAACTTTAATAAAAAATGATAATGGCAACAATTATTTTGGCTAAAACAAAATTATGCTATCTGAAACCACACACAGAACAAAATACATATTCATGAATTAGAACGCATTCAGTCGATGGCAGCAAGATTTGTTCTGGGAAAATATGGCCGAACTGAAAGCTCCCGTTGTATGAAAAGAGAACTTAATTGGCAATACTTACAAGATCGAAGACGTAATCTAAGATTAAAACTATTTTATTCGATATATACAATAAAACGGGCATTAATGCTTCAGATTATTTAAAAAAAGCGTATTATCAATCCTCCCGTCATGATCACAAATTTAAAGTACGGCCATACAACCCCAGAACGGATCTTTTTAAGCATTCTTTTTTTCCGCAATCCATTGTTGAATGGAACACGTTACCAGCCGATGTAGTTGGCCGCAAGACTGCGGATTCATTTTATGAGGCTCTGTGCCCCCCGCAATAATGCCTAAGTGGCGCTGCGGGTTTTGTTTCAAATAAATAAAAATAAATATTCCTTGGTGATGTCGCAACAGGAAGGTGAGTAAAATTGCCGGTCTGCTTTTGTGCTACACCCAATCAACATGGATCGCGGCTTTGTGATAAACTCGACCTTGATCGCTTTTTCGCTTCACTTATGAGCGGCGTCTCCGGCAGTATAAATGACAGCCCTCATTCTGCCTAGCAGACAGCTGTACAAGTTGCGCAAAGGACGTGGTTGGCTTTACGCTGCTCCCATTCTTTTTCTACAGTGGTCCACAATGCTTGCGCCGTGAGTCGAAGGAGCTGCCGGTGTGTAACATCAACGCTTTCATAGGGCTCCACATGTTTTCAATAATATTGAGTTCTTGAATTGCGCACGCCACTCAGGAACTTCCACATACCGAGACTGCAGTAATGCTCCAACTTTTCTCGACTTCTGAAAGGGGGAGTGGACGAACTGCAATATGAAGTTGCCGTCAGGGAAGAGCTCGTTCAGAAGGCATGGTGACACGAAATTGTTCAGGACTCAACAGCTAATGTCAGCAGTGAACTTGTTCTCTATCCTCACTCAGGTTCCCTGACCAGCTGGTGGGAGTGCACCCTAGACATGCACTCAAAGACGAACAGTCACTGGTTGCTGCTTCCCGCTGGATGAATTCGGGCATATATCCAAAGAAAAAAGAATGTTTTTTTGCGGGGCTTGGATTTTTATACAAACAAAACAATACAAAATTGCATCCGCTTGGACTTTCTGTTATGGTTGAACACGTTCAGTAAACGTTCTGAAATGTTAGGAATTGCATTTAAACTTTTGGAGCACAAAACGCTGAGCGCCTTCATCTGCGGGGTTTTTAAACCTTTTTTATGATGTTGCAGTAATGTGCAGAAATGAGTTTTAAGCGAATATAAAATCAAGGAATTGCAATTTCATAAAAGCATTGGTTTGTAATGTCGTACTCCATGCTTACTTCCGAAAACGAAGACTGGCTTGGCTGTGGAAACATTACATTTCAAATTTCAGTAACATTTATTATCAATTTATTTTATATGAAATGAAGGAATAGATATTGCGCCTTCAGTTTGAGCAGTGACCATGACCAAAATGGCGTGTGAAATTTTGATTGAAACGTACTACGTACTAATTTCTCGGCTCATTGGAGCTGCTTCTCACCGGCAAATGTCGGTGTGCCACACACGCTGCCTTTAGTCGCACCTTGTGGTAAATGTTGACTCGTCGGCTAAGGCGGCATTTTGCTGCTCGTCCATCTAGTGCTAAGGTTCTTAGGTAAACACTAGGCACCTCTCTATGTTGACCGCCCTCACTATCGGCCTTGGACAGCTGTCCTGTTTTTGAGGTGACTGAATGTGGGCGACGTTTCACCGTTTCATTCGATGCATGCAGCGGAGAGCTCCGGAATATTCTAAAGTTCTCTGATGGTCGACGCATGAAGCCATCTACCGGATCGAATTTACAATGGTCATGTTGGTCGCATTTTGATGAAAGTGAAATGTTACAGGCCCGTGTAGTTAGATTCAGGTGCCAAGATGGAAATTCTCGGGCCCTCCACGATGACGTCCCTTATAATCACATTGTTACAGGACGTTCAGAGGCATGACGTCCCAAACATCATTGCGAAAACGGCGAGTGTGATCGCAGTGTAACATTATCTTGCGAATTTCCATAGCCAACATCCTTGCAGAAATGAGACTACAAGTACGCTTACTGGGATAGCATAAATGGAATAGAAGCAATCGCTTCACTAACAAAACCATAAAGCAGGATGTGAAAACGGGCCCATTTGTTTTTGTTCTTTTATTTTACAGCAAATAAGATTCAGCGTCGTCAATATTTAGGGTGAAACTTCCCACTAATTTTCCTCTCGCCGCAAAAGAAGCATGACAGTCAAGTAATTTATTTTCATCTGCATTGCTGAATGGCTTGAAAACATGAGAAAAAGTCTTAAGTATTCGTTAACTTCAGCAGCTCTAAAGTGACGTATGTGCGTGTACGCAAAAGGAAAATTGTATTTTAGTATTTTAGTCCATAAAGATGGCTTAGCGTCTGGCACGTCTTTATAATGCGAAACTAAAAGCTGCATGGGCTGCAGAAATACGGGACATTGCAACCAAAGTTGAGTTTGCGACAGTGCAAGCTCGGCGCGCCCAAGAGCGCGAGCATTGTAGCGGACGACGCGAAGCCACGCCTGCAGGCACTGCGCGCCTGTGCAGGTTTTTGTTTGATGCGTGGCCACGCTGGCGGCAGTGGCGCTTCGCGGAGTGTACTCGCGTGTTCACTCTAGCAGTGGCCCGGCACTGTACGTGCAAACTGGTGTGAGGCGCACCATGATGGCATCCCGCCCGTCAATGCCTCCGCTCGGCAGCTAGCGGAACGCTGTCCACATTGGCAGCGCGGCGAGAAGAGCGAGAGAAGCATCGACATGTTAGAGATGCGCGCGCCAACCTGCTTGCTAGCGGCCAGCTCGCGGCTTGTCTTATGCAGACAGACAGATTGAATAAATTGGATGGGCGAGAAGGCGACGCTGATGTCAGGAGAAATGGAGGAAAAGCAGGCACTCATGGGTGGCTTCCTGGCACGAGAGCCGTTGGGAGCGGGAACAATGGCCCAGTGAGTGATTTGGTCGGCGGCCGAAATTCTACTACGCTCCGTGTGAGAAAGAAAAAAAAGCAGCGTCCTCGCGAGCGGTAAGAGGCGCGCGGAAGAGTGCCGCGCCGCTAGTGTGTCATTACCCTTATACGGCATTTACGCAAGAAAGCACATCATTCTAGGTCTGTGCGGCTTACGTATGCTGCCACACGTGGCATATATGCCAATACTCTTGAACTACATGAGGCAACACAAGGCGGGACGTCTCAGCTTATCTGTACTAAAGCGCATGTTGATAATTATTAATGGAAGAAGTTTGTCTAGAATTAGGTGCTTCACTTGAGTTCAGTGGAATACAATGAGGAAATATCAGAGTGCACCGCGTTGAACTTGGTGGATCAGTTACTATAGGGTGCTTGGCTGCGAACACAAAGATCGCGGGTTCGGTCCTAGCCGCTGCGGTCACATTTCAAAGAACACGGTATGGTAGATGCCCGTGTACTGTGTGATGTCAGTCCAGATCAAAAAAACAATAGCTGGTAAAAATTTTGGCAGCCTTTCACTGCAGCGTCTCTCATATGATATCATGGTTTTGCAACACGAAACCCCCAGGAAATACTATTATGCGAAGCGCACCATTTCTGGGCTCCACACGTTCCTGTGTTCACGGCTGCACAGAAGTAAGAACGAAGCAGCAGGGTATATTGCGAGATTGCTCAAGGAGGCACTTGAAAAATAATAGTAATTGTTGGGCTTCGCATCCCAAAATTACGTTAGGAGTATTAGGCGCGCCATAGGGAAGGGCTCCCGAGATTTTGACAATCTCGTGTTCTTTGACGTGCACCGACATTACACAGTACACAATCCTTTATACTTTCACCACTAGAAAATGGGAACCGTGAAGTAGTCTAAAGGAATATATTGTGTGAGTCGTGAGAGTGGCAAGCATCGTACCCATTGATGTGCTGCGGGTGTGGTCTTGGTAGGCAACGTGCGCTCTTCCCAGCGAAGGTTGCTCAATCTCCAGCGACCAGTAACGTCTGAAGGCTCTGGAGAATCGGTCAGGTTGCAGAAAATACCACCGCCGCATTTGCAAGCTGTTTTGTGTCCCTGCGTCGATAGTCGCTAGCGCTTGATTTCAGCAGCCTACAGCTTAACACTGCTAGTTAGCCACGTACACTGCTCTCGAAACTTTTTTCGCAAAACACTTATTCCGCTGTTTGCTTACAAAAAATTTTCATATAACCATGAACTAACCACAAACACTGAAGGCTCAAACTTGCAACGCGCATGACAATATCGGGATAAAATAGAAAAAAAACCTGGCCGAGGGCTGGCCCCCACAGTATACACGCTTGATAACTCATAACCGTCTACGTTTAAGATTCGTGGGCATAAGCGTGCACATTCTCCCCTACAGGGGCGGGGGTGAAGGCTCATGGGAGTCTATCATGGCAATTTACGGGCCAGACTCTTCACCCCCTCTTCCCTCCATTCGCACGCCTATGCTCGCGGCAGACATCAAGGTCTAAGCCTTTTGCACCGCCGCGGTGGTCTAGTGGCTAAGGTACTCGGCTGCTGACCCGCAGGGCGCGGCTCGAATCCCGGCTGCGGCGGCTGCATTTCCGATGGAGGCGGAAATGTTGTAGGTCCGTGTGCTCAGATTTGGGTGCACGTTAAAGAACCCCAGGTGGTTGAAATATCCGTAGCCCTCCACTACGGCATTTCTCATAATCATATAATGGTTTTGGGACGTTAAAACCCACATATCAATCAATCAAGGTCTAAGCCTTTTGATGTACTGGGTACACTGAATAAATTTCATGCAGTTCGAAGATGCTTCAAAGAAGCATTATTATTTTGTGCGACCCATAGATTCATACGTTCTAGGGGATCTATAAAAAAATTCAGGTGTAAAAAACTCTCAACCGGCTGATTTCATGATTGAAATGAAAGGCTAGCGCGTAATGAATGCATGAGGGTAGCCATGAAAAACGTATACATAATATAAATTCAGAGATCAATCTGTATCATGGATAATACAATATAGATTGTCTTCAGTTCATTAATCTTGCTTAAAACGGAATTAATGCGCAACCGACACCTTTGCTTTAAATGGGCCCTGCGACACAATTTGAGAATCTTTTTTTTTTCGTTCATTCTGTCGGTGCTGTGGAAAGCAGAGATATCGTTGTGCAAATGGCAACACCGGAATTGATGCTGTTATGATTTTACTTCATGGGAAAAAACTACCTTAATTTCAGACTACGGTGACACACATCGGCTATTTTTGCTATGGGAAGCGATGTGTCATCTGACGTGACGACAAATATTGTTAGCTTTTGATTGGCTTGATGCGAATAAAACCATGCAATATTTATGGAGTGGTAACTAGGACACACGAGTAACTGCTAAAAACAGCGAAAACCCTTTTCACACGTTGTCAGTGTGAAATCATTTCTTTTTCTCAATGATGTATTTTCAGAACAACGAACACAATACTTAGCCTGCGAACGAGGCTATGGCACACAGCAGCTAAAGGTGGAAATGGATGCCTCATTTTTATCGAGCCCAAGATGCGACAGGCAGTGGGGGCCAGCGTTGCCGTAGAACGAGTCTTGCAAGTAAGCTGAGATGTTACCCCACCTTAAGCGTACGTGTGTATCTTACAAAGTGTAACCGTGGGGGCGTCTGTCATCCGTCGCATGTGGTTCCTAGTATTCATACTAACGACGCCTTCCAAAAGAGTGGCCGCGAGGTATTGTGTGAAGGCCACCATCAAACTACATTTCCGGTGTGTCTTTACGAGACGTGCGCTGTGTTTGGTAGCGGCGTTAGGCGAAAGCAGGCGAACAAATGCGAAAGAAAAATTTTCTCGTCGTCAGCTGCTCGAGTTTTGAACTACGCAGGCTCATCACTTGAATTTCCGGACACCAATTTCCAAAATTCTTGTTGCATTCGTCCAGTATTCTTCGCTACACGCTTTACAGTACTAAATTAGGTTGTCCGAAAAGTGTCGCAGGGTCCCTTCAAGAGTGCTTTCTGGGCACACAGCATTAAGAAAAATTATTGGTGAAGAATGCTGGATTGCGTGAAAGTTATTAGAAGTGTATATGAAGGAATGATGACAACGAAAGGGAACAACAAGCATCATCGCAAAGTAAGGCACCACGAGATCGGCGCTCGAGCTCCTCCATCTTCTTCGTCCTGTCGCTACCTCGAATCTCCCACCTGCCCGTTTGGTTCGCCCAATAAACCTCTTTACATTTGGTGGAGGTGCTGGGTAACCACATCGCCTACAACCTGCAACTCCGATCCCGCACCCTGCCGTCGACCATGCAAGTTGACGCTGCCCAACAACAATACATCTCGCGGATGCTACTTGCCCCGGCCAGGTTCAACAGCGAGACCCGCCGATCTTTGCCGGCACTGAAGGCCGGGATGCCGACGACTGGCTGTCGTCATACGAGAAAGTCAGTGGACCCAACAGGTGGGATGACGCTGCTAAGTTAGGCACTGTCAATTTTATCTCACCGACGTGGCCAAGCTGTGGTATACGAACCATGAAACCGAGTTTGCGAATTGGTCCGCCTTCAAGGAGGCGATATGTGCCGTTTTTGGTCGTCCTGCCTTACGGAAGCTACGCGCCGAACAACGTCTGCGTACACGGGCACAGGAGCAAGGTGAATCTTTTCACATCATAACATAGAAAATGTGATCGATCTCTGCCGGCGCGTTGATGCTTCCATGAGTGAGAGTGCGAAGATACAGCACATTATGAAGGGCGTCGAGGATGACGTTTTCCAGATGCTTCTCGCGAAGTCTTCTATCACTGAGGCAGAAGTAGTGACTTTGTGCCAAAGGTATGATGAATTGCGGAGGCAACGAGCTCAGACGCGACGCTCATTTCAGACAATCCAACCAGTGACCGCACCGGACGTTATGACTGACCAGACAAACCTTCTCGCACAAATGAAAGACTTCGTGCGAGAGGAAGTGGCTCGGCAGCTTTCTCTGCTGCCTTTTGCTCAACGCCAGGAGCTCTCGCACCAACAGCCACTGCGACACCACCACCATTGGCTCCCATGCTCCGACTTGTGGTCCAGGAGCAGATTTCCGAGGCTATGCCGGTGCCCTTGCAGCAGCCCCCCGTCACCGCGCCTCTTACTTACGCTGAGGCCCAAAAGCGGCAGCAGCCACACCGCCCCCTGCCGTTCCAGGGACTGCCGTATACCTCAGCTGTCCACCGCCTGGGTTCCTGCCATTGCCACCACAGCCTCAACTCACCCATCTGCCGCATGGGCTGCTCCCCTCGTCGCCAATACTTGGAGAACGCGCGATAACCGGCCCATCTGTTTTGCGTCGGCGGCCCTGGCCATATCGCCCGTTACTGCCATCGTCGCGTCCCGGGATACACAGACGCCCGGACACAGAACAGCTTCATGGACCTTCCTCCATCCCGTCTGAAAAACTCTGACCCTCAGTCAAGCTCGTCTTCACGGGAATGTCCGCGTACTATGTCTGGTCGCTCACCTTCACCCCATCGTCGCTCCCTGTCACCCATGCGTCGTCGGCCAGCTCCTGAACACGAGGGAAACTAACCGCCGCAGTTCAGGAGGCAAGAACTGCGCTGTCGAAATGCTCAAGTACTCGGACATTGCCGTCGAGTATTGTCGAAGTTTTCGTAGAAAGTACTCGAGCATATGCTCTAGTGGATACTGATGCTGCCGTTTCCGTGATAGACGCTAAACTTTGCCACAAGCTCCGAAAAGAGACGACGGCTCCTAATATGATGTCCTTGCAAACAGCGAATGGGGACCCGGTTCAGCCTGTAGCCGCCTGTACTGTCCAACTCAAGATCGCGAAGAACCACTACACTGTTGAGTTCATTGTTCTTTCGTCATGCTCACATGACATCGTACTTGGATGGATTTTCTATCGCGTAACCATGCCATTATTGATTGTACAAGATCGAAGCTTGAACTTTTCTTGTTTTAGGACCAACCAACCAGCCGCTTTCAGCCCGCCGTACACAAACTCGTCGTTAAAGAAGGCACTGAAATTCCTCCGACAGCAGCTGTGTTGCTCCCCGTGTTCTGTGACGGCATTAGGAACGAAGCTGCATTTTTTGAACCAAGAAGCCTCTTCCTTACCGAAGATCACTTCTTCTGCCTTATTGAACCCTCTCTATTTCTAAGAAAACAGTGCTCTTTGCTCATCAATCCCTTCCGTATCCATCGAACTGTTTCAAGGTGAATCTCTTGGACACGTGCATGTCATTGATAAAGAACAAATTTTTACCATGCGGCCAGATTGTCCCGGGGACTACGACGCCATCAGTGCCCTCAACCCTTCCAATATACCACCTTCCGAGCTTTTCAATTCATCTATTGCCGACGGACTATCTCCATCTGAACGCTCTGAGATCCTGCAGCTGCTCTACCAGTTTCGTGAATCCTTTGACGTTGCTCAACATACCCTTGGCCAAAACTCCCGGTTTTCTACAATTTTCTTCACTGCATCGCCACAGGTTCCAACGAGCCAGTACGACAAGCGACCATACCGTGTTTCCGCCACGGAACGTCAGGTTATTGCCGAACAGGTTGACGATATGCTCAAGCGCGACGTTATCCGACCTTCACAAAGTCCATGGGCATCACCTGTCGTTCTTGTTAAGAAGAAGGATGGTACAATTCACTGCTGCGTTGATTACAGGCGCCTAAATAAGATCACTCGCAAAGACGTATACCCTTTGCGCAGGATTGGATGACGCCCTTGATTGCTTACAAGGTGCCGAGTTTTTTCGTCGTTAGACTTGCGTCGGGGTATTGGAAGGTGCCCTTAGCAGATGGTGATCGTCCAAAAACAGCCTCGTGACACCGGACGGGCTATATGAGTTGAATACCATGCCCTTCGGCCTCTGCAATGCGCCGTCCACAATCGAGCGCATGATGGACTCGGTTCTGCGGGGTTTGAAATGGAACATATGCCTCTGCTACCTCGACGATATCGTCGTCTTTGCACCCGATTTCGCAACACATCTTGTACGCCTGAAACATGTCCTCACCTGTCTGAAGAATGCGCAGCTGCAACTGAATCTCAAAAAAGCCACTTCGCTGCTCGGACATTCACCATTCTCGGCCACGTCGTATCAAAGGATGGCGTTCTTACCGACTCGGCTAAACTACGCGCAGGTCGCTGAATTCCCCAAACCAATGATTCTTAAACAGTTACGCAGCTTCGTAGGATTGTACTCCTACTTTCGTCGGTTTGTGCGCAACTTTGCCTCCATAATTGCCCCTTTGACTAACTTTTAAGCAGTGCCAATGACATCTCATCATGGTCTTCCGAATGTGATTATGCATTTACCACTCTTCGCCTTCTCCTAACATCACCGCCTATATTGCGCCACTATAATCCCACGGCTGCAACTGAAATCCATACAGACGCCAGCGGTGTCGGTCTTGGTGCAGTTCTCGCTCAACGCAAGCCTGGATCCCCTGAGTATATATGTCGTCGCCAACGCCAGAAGAAACGCTCACAAGGCTGAGGTAAACTACAGTGTTACTGAAAAAGAGTGCTTAGCCATACTTGGGCGATTGTGAAATTTCGCCCATACTTATATGGCCGCACCTTTGCTGTAGTTACAGACCATCATGCCTTATGTTGGTTGTCGTCGCTGAAGGATCCATCAGGTCGTCTTGCTCGTTGGGCTCTGCGACTTCAAGAGTATGACATCCGGCGTCGTGTACCGTTCCGGCTGCCAACATGCCGATGCTGATGCGCTCTCACGATCACCACTGTCCTCTGAGGTTTCCTCTATATCTTCTATAAACACGCGCTGTCCGCTCTTGACATCGACACCAATGACCTCTGCACAGCGCGACGATCCATGGATAACTTCGCTTCTGGACGGCTTATCTGGATACCAACACTTCCCACCACTCGAGCAATGCGACGCCAGGCTTCGCACTTCACCATTCAAGGTGGCCTCTTGTACCGGCGCAATTACTCACCAGACAGCAGGAAGTGGCTTGCCTCGTTATTCCCCGAAAGCTGAGCTCTACAATCCGTGCAGTATTTCACTCCGACCCGCAATGCGCTCACGCTGGTGTCTTCAAGACCTAAGAACGTCCAAGGAAGTGGTACTACTGGCGTGGGATGTTACTTTTGTTCGAAAGTTTATTCGCGGCTGTCACGAGTGTTAGCAACGAAAACAGCCACCGAATGCAGGAGCGGCTCCACAACAGCCGCTTGCGTGCCCTGACCGCCCATTCGATCGCGTCGGAATCGACTTTACGGACCCACTGCCATTGACCACAGCTGGTAACCGGTGGGCTATCGTTTTCTGTGGACCACCTGACACGGTACGCCGAAACCGCTGCTCTTCCTACGGTGACCGCTCAGAACGTCGCATCTTTCATCCTCCATCGGTTTGTGTTGCGTCACGGCCCTCCTCCCGAGCTCCTCAGTGACCGGGGCCGTGTATTTCTATCCGACGTAATCCAAGCACTTCTCCGTCAGCGCCCCATTGTACACCGGTGGAGTACTGCTTACCACCCTCAGACGAATGGCCTGACTGAGCGGTTTAATCGGATCCTGGGTGACATGCTCGCGACGCATGTGGCATCTGACCAAACGAACTGGGACCTAGTTCTTCCGTTTGTGACCTACGCGTACAACACCGCTACTCAAGTCACCACTGGCTTTTCCCCATTCTACTTTCTATACGGACGTCAACCATCGCACACAATTGACACTTTGCTGCCATACGCACCAGATCTATCTGAGTGCACGACCGTGTCTGAAGCCGCCCGTCACGCCGAAGAATGCCGCCAATTAGCGAAGCAGTTACTACGGCTGACCAGCAACGCCAGAATAAGGCCCGCAATGACGACCACCCTCCTGCCGCAAAGTTCGCCCCTGGAACCCTTGTATGGCTGTATGTACCAACCTGTGCACCTGGTTTGTCTACCAAGCTACTTTCAAATTACCATGGTCCATACCGCGTGGTAGAGCGCACATCGCCCGTCAATTACGCCATTGAACAGCTTACGCCACTGTGGTGACCATCGTCGGCGTGGACACGATATTGTTCACGTGGACCGCTTGAAGTCGTACTTCGACCTGCTCGTTCCCACCTGTTAGATCGCCAGGATGGCTTGATATTTCTCGACGGGGGCAATTATAATGAAGGAATGATGACAACAAAGAGAACAACAAGCATCATCGTAAAGTAAGGCTCCACGAGATGGCGCTCGAGCTCCTCCATCTTCCTCGTCCTGTCGCTATCTCGAAATTCCCACCTGCCCGTTTGGTTCGCCCAATAAACCTCTTTACAGAAGTTGTATTATTTGGTTCTATTGAGCTTACATTTACATAAGAAAAACTAGCTCCCACAGTTTCCTCATATGATGTTACAGAAGACATCGATGGCACATTTTACTGTACCTTCCCGCTACAGAAGAATAAATCGGAGTTATTCAGGCTTTCGTAGACATTCCTACATATTAAAGTCTTCTGGTGAAATCTTAGACGAAAACTATGGATAATACATTGCCCCTTTCGTCCGCTTTTTTAGAAACTTTCCTTCTTCTCAAATATAACAATTCTAAAAGCTTCACTCGGTGCTAACTACTTCGCTATAAAGGTTGTTAATGTGTGAGCCGGAATAGGTTCCTCTGACGTGTAATTCATCGAGAAATAAACAATATTGGAAAGCGCTTGCTCAGACTTGATAACAGTAATTGCGTGGTGATTGCACTGGTGTATAAACAACTGAATTTATACAAGTATATAACTGAATGAAGACAAGCTTAGAGTAGTAACACAAGGAAAGCAAAGGAATTTAAGAGAAGCCGCTTTATGCGCCATACCCGCTGCCGTTCATGGTCTAACCTTTCTTTTCGAAGCCTGCCGGAACCTCGAGGACGTCCAATGCACAGTGCGACAAGCTGTTTCTAGCCAGTTCAACGTTGAAACAAAATTTAGGCTGCAGTTTTAAACGGAGAGAATTCACTTAACAACTCGCATATACCACAAACAATAATTAAACAAAAAATATGATGATGATTATGATCAGGCTCATATGTATGGCTCACACCCACTCTGAGAAATTCTCTAAGAAACCAATTAGTTGTAGGTAATGTCAATCACAAATGAATTCTACACAAAGTAAACATATAATGATTAGAAGAAATAATTATGGTAGTTCTGAGTTTTGCGATCCAAACGAACCTAATTAAAAAATTGCATTAGTGGAACAGAGAGAACTCGTTGACAATGACCTATTGAGGAAGCTACAAAGGTAAAATATACAAAATAATGAAATGCAGTCTAAGTTCAAATTAAATAACTTTGAGAAGGTTTCTCCTCACTAAATTCAAGGGGTTGCATGATAAAAAATAATCGTCGATTGCTTCGTCCTTGTTAGAAAATGAGAAAAGAGAGGAATCAGCCAGACCAACTCTATGCATATAATTGTTTATTTATAAATGTGACCCCGATATCTTATAAAAGTAGGTTATTTGCCTGTTGAACAGAAATGTCTACTCTAAGGAAGCAAGAGGTGTGAATATTTGTTTAAATGAGTGAGTAATGCTTTACCAGGGTCTTGAAGTATGGCACGCTTTCTAACTTTGTCAAGAGTTCTGCGTGCCGATCTGGTAGTAATTGAGAGTATCGGACCACAGACAGCGGCTTTCATGAGAGTTTCCTGCACTTCATTATTTTGATCGCCTTGTAGCCTAGTACCCAAATTAATCTGTTAAAATTACGTTGATGAAGACAAAAAGTTGACGAGCTTGTGAGAACAAAAATCAGTATTAGCGGTAAAGGCTGAGTACAAAGATGAAGAAAGTATTTTGATTGGTGCAATTGAAGGAGATGGGCTGAAGCTTCTTAACAGCATAATAAGCACAGAAACTCTGTTTACAATACTCAGAAGAAATTTGCCAGCCATAATGACAGTGACCAATTGAATTTTTCGGAGCGAATACCTTGACCAGATTTTTCTTCAAATTGTGAGTCATCTGTATATATGATCTTGCAATATTTACTCCTCGAAACCTCATCGCATAATAGTTTGTAGTTTCTTAAAGGCAGATTTTTGCGTTAGTTGGTACACATGGTGAAAATTTATTTCAAGGTTGTGTCTTTCATTGCCATTGGAAGAAACTTCGCTAATTTTAACATATGAGGGTCCAACTACTGCTTCTACATGAACCACCTGTGGTGTATAGAAGGGAGATGAATACGATAAAAATAACTCTGGTTGACACATGAAAAATTTTGTTGGTTTGAGAGACGTCTCATAAATTATTAGGAATGTTTACACCCAAAGTATTATATTATGCACAAGGAGAGGGTAATCTTGCTAAGTAGAAAAATTATTGTCTAGGAAAATTGGTAATTAAGAGGCAAAAGCTTGTGCACGCATGTGCTTGTACAAGTATGGCACACATAGGACTTGAAAAACCAAGAGTGTCAAATGAGCCCCTGCTTCATTGTGATAAGTTTCGTAAATTCAAAGTTAATGTGTCTTCTGCATCACACTTGCTGTATGACACCCTCTTCACATTCCCGGAGAGGTATATATTGAGTGTTGCAAGAAATGATTTGAATAATCTTCAAAAATCACAGACTTGAAGAAGGTATCTCCGTTCTACTTGCAGCGTTGCCTTTTCTCTGGTAAAAGAGATCTTCAGATGCATACAAACAATTATTACGACAGTAAATATAGAAAAAAAACAAATAATTTTCAACCAGTGATGATAGCCGCTCCAGCAAATGGGTGAATTCAAGCCCTTTCTACAAATAGCCCATATTCAATTTGAAATTTTGGAAAAGCGGCCACTGCTAATCACCGCAAAGTGATTTATTGAGCCTAATTTAGCTGGAGGAACCAAAATTGACGCACCAAACAGTGCATCTACCATTGACTTTGTTAACACTCTCAGTGACAACATTGTTTCCCTCGCCGTTGATGACCATCAATTTAGACACTTTGCTTCGAGGCTGCTTATGACCTTCGCTTATTATTTCCCCCCAATTCGAGGGAAGTAGTGTCGTCATTGAGGATGTTGTCTAAGTGAATGGCAAAGGCACTGTTTGCTGCGTCGGTTACGGTTTCACCAGCTAAATTGGCCTGATTACTAAAATTTCCCCTGTTTAGCTCATTGATCAGTCTCGAATAAACATTGAATATTCCAATCACACGTTAAAGTAAATGTAATGGGTAGCGTTTCTGAGACCATTCCGCTTTTTCGCTGCCATGCCAGGTGCACTCCACCACAAACCACCGCTACTTCCACTCGCCAACGCTGAATGGATGGATGAATATATCCGGCTGTGCCCTTTAGATCGGGCGGTGCTCACGCTACCTAGCCATAAAGTTGAGTACCATAATTATGTGCTTAAGGATAGAATTTTACTCGTGCTTTGATTGTAGCCATCTATCAGTTACCCTGGTTATTTCTGCCCACTTTAAGTCTATCTTCCTTCACGTTCCCCAAACCCTTATGTTTTGAAACATTCCGGGTCATTACGTTAAACTACAGGGTGGAGCCCTTTGCAGAACATTATCAACTTTTAGGCCGTTTCGTCTCCTCTCCACATGCACTACATACCGTGTCTGTGCCTATGTATTTAGCTCGGTATGTCTAGGCCCACAATTCCCGTCATGGCCTCGAACAGTGGAGAACTATCATTAGAATCACCGTAGATCTTTTTTTTTGCAATTTGGTGCTATAAAGTTCAGTAGGTCTCCAGTGTTGATTTCGTAAGCATTCCAATCTTCATGTCTCTCTCTGTTTCCTTCACCTTCCAAACGATGTTTTCTTTTGGCTTGGTATTCTACTGCTGACTAAATACTTGCTTGACAATTTTTGAGTTCGCTTCCTCCTGTTAGTATCATCATCATTTATGTACAAGTAGCTAAAACTTTACTATCCAAACGCTCCTCTACCATTTTTCTCAATCGATCCTCAAATTCTGTTTTGCTGCTAGCTTCTCTGCACTCAAACGACGTCCATCCATTGTCTCCCTGTACCACCTGATTTGGGGTGTTCAGGTGTGCTCCCAAAGCAAGTCTACCTATGCCAGGTTGTTTATTTTTAATCTTGCAAGAACTTCTGATTTCATGCACAAATTACATTGCCGAACATCAAACCCGGGACCATGATACTGTTCTCAATCCCTCTCATATCGTCATACCTATTAATCCGACAGCGCGCTATTTTTAACGACTGCTGAATTCCTGTTACCCTTAGTCATTATGTATTTTTCGTGCCCCTTAAACACTCAGCCCCGTTATTTATCCATACGCCAAAATATTTGTACTTATCCACAATATCTGCCCCGCCGTGGTGGTCTAGTGGCTAAGGTACTCGGATGCTGACCCGCAAGTTGCGGGATGGAATCCCGGCTGCGGCGGCTGCATTTTCAATGAAGGCGAAAATGATGTAGGCCTGTGTTCTCAGATTTGGGCGCAAGTTAAAGAACCCCAGGCGGTCGAAATTTCCGCAGCACTCCACTTCGGCGTCACTAATAATCATATAGTGGTTTTGAAACAATACACCTCACACATAATCGTCATCATTCACTGTTTCTAGCGTGAGTTCATCTATCTTGTGCTCACTGCCTTGTCATTAGAAATTATGATTGTTGATTTTTCCCTGCTGAACGTCAAATTTAACCTATCCCACGCATTACCACAGATGTCTAAGAATCCCTGCAGATCTTCCTTGGTGTCGGCAATACTGCATCATCTGCATACATCAATGCAGGTAATGACTGTTCAATGTGTTTTCTTTGCTTGACAAAAG
Organism: Rhipicephalus annulatus; assembly: GCA_013436015.1. Classification (NCBI taxonomy): domain Eukaryota; kingdom Metazoa; phylum Arthropoda; class Arachnida; order Ixodida; family Ixodidae; genus Rhipicephalus; species Rhipicephalus annulatus. The sequence continues at coordinate 48,189 of WOVY01009450.1, forward strand.
ATAGAATGAAGCCTAATCATCTCCCCTCTAATTCGGCTTTCATTTTCTGAACATACAGCATAAATAACAAAGGTGACAAGGGACTTCCCTGTTAAGCCCGCGTTGTATCTCTATAGGTTCAGATACCTGTTCTTCCCATTTGATAACTATCTTGTTACTTTTATATACATCCTTTAGAATATTAGTTATTCCCTTTTCCACATCTAGTATGTCCAGTATTCTTCACAAATTTTCTTTAATCACACTATCGTAAGCTCCCTTGATATCCAGAAATGCCAGCCAAAGAGGGCCTGCGATCTTTTTCTGCTATTTCAATACCTTGTATCAATGAAACAGAGTGTCTACCAACCCCTTTTGTTTACAGAACCCAATTTATAGTTTTTCCAGCACCCCCTTACTCTCCACCTAAGTTGTAGTCTTTCCTTCACTATTACATAACCAGCTTGTACACTACTGATGCCGCTGTTATAGGACGGTAGTCGTTTAAGTCGGCTTTCCCCCCTTTTCTTTATAAAATATGCTCATCCTGCTTAGTTTCCACCCTTTGGAAGCTTCACCATTCATTATTGCTTTCCTCACTGCCTCTCCTAATGTTTGCTTATAGTTTGGTGATCGTTTCTTTATTAGCATGATTGGGATGCCGTCAGGACCTGTTGATGTGCTATTAGGAATTATTTACTCTGCCCTTCACACTCTTGTTGTCCCAGTGGAGCCGCTGCACTAATTGGTCCATCTTCATCTGGTACGCTCCATGCAGCGCTTTCTTGGTGTTCATATTTCTGTCATAATTGTTTTTAATATTTCAATGCCTCATCCCCTTCCAGTCTAACCCTTGAACTGTAGTTATAAACCGCTTTTCCAGGCTTGTCTAAATACTGAGAAAATTGAGATAGTTCGAAAACTTTTCAGCTGCCTTTCTGTCTTTTTGTTCACTTCCATCATCCATTGGGCCCCTTTTTTCTAACATTTTCACTGATCAGATCGGACGCTTTCCTTCAGCAGCTCGAAATGTTATCAAATTTTCTTTAGTTATCATCTTCCGGTTCACCCCTTTGTTCAGCATACCTGTGTTCTCAGGAAGCTTCCTGACGTCTTACCACTTCTCCCTTACCTTCCTCATCTGACCAGCTCATGGGTTTCTGTCTCCTTTTCCCGGTTTATTTGACTCGTACCGTAGCAAACTCCAACTGAAACAATGGAATTAGATTTCTGTACGCGCACTCTGTTTTAGTATTCCTGGTCTATATTTTCTGAATTTCTTTAGCTGCATTTTCTATTTGTCTTTCTGAATAAATATTTCCGTGTGGTTGCTCATCATGCCAACTTTCTATTTTCATGTCTCTTCCAAAATTCAGCATGATACATTTGTGATCAGTACTTAAGCTTCTGGATCCATATTCTTCTACATTCATCACTTTAGCCGATTATACATTATGAGGCATCACTGCGTAATCATCGCCGACTGCAGCCTTCCCACCTCCCAGAATCTCCGCCCTTCGGACATATCGGTACTGTTGCGTCAGTATGAACCTCCGTGGGAGCGGCTGATTGGAAGTGGCGGAGAATGGGTGGTGAAATTAGCAGGCGGCATAATTTGGTGAAACATCGTCGCAGGCTGGTGAACAGATGGAAAGGTCCTTGTCACCACTAAGAAGGTCCGTAAGGGGCACACATATGGAATGGAATTTCGTGTAAAGTGTCAGAAGTATGACGACAAGCCGACGAAACTTCGAAGATTCTTTAGGTTCTTTGGCTTTTAAAATCGGTGACTGCTCTCCTTCTGCATTCTTCTCTGGAAATAACCCTTAACATGTGGTGGATTCTTCTGTGTTTCGATCATCCTGGAGCTTCGGAATCACATTCCACGGTCCATTATGCCTACCGATGCAAGCGCCACTCCAACGCCTCAACCGGCACTGCCCACTGTCTGTGCCGGCTCTCTGTATCTGCGAGATCCCCTGTTTTCTCAGGCCCCAAGAACAAGGACGTCGACGATTGAATTTTTACGTACGAGCGAGTAAGTGCTCACCACAAATGGGACGACGCCGGCAAGTTGGGCTACGTCTCCTACCTGTCGAACATGGCAACGGCGTGGTCCGTCTACCTTACTCACACGTAGCTGTATCTAGACTGACCTTAAGCTCGAATGAGTTTGAACTTAGCTGCAGCATTGTGTAAACATAGTAGCGTGTTGAACTTAAGCTTGAACATGCTTGAATTGGCTGCTGTAATGTTGAGGAACTGTTGATTGACCTTGGTGGCAAAAATGAACTTTTGCTTAAACATCACTTGACCTTGGCAGTACCATTGTTGAATTTTCGCCGGATCTTGGTTTTAACGTGGCTTATTCAATCAATGCTCTAATTACTAATCTCACGCAGCAGCAAGCGATATTTCTCACGTTGCAGCTGCTTCCTCGAGAGTAGTGATTTTTCGTTGGGTGCCCCGATGCTGCCCATTGTCAGGTACAAGTTGAACACTAGCTTTTATAACCGATATGTATCACGTTACTGTAGTGCAACAATGGATGACACACATATGATATTGTTCGTAGTTCCACGTAGGTGGCACGATACTATCAGATATCCTTCAAGAATACACATACCTGTTTATGACACAGATTTTTTCTGAAAGGCTGCACAAATTTTTTGTAGCACATGCCCGTTTGTTGATCTAACACACCTTCTTCATTTTTAGTGAAATAGTGGTCAGGTGTGATATTCGCACAATTTTTGTGGTGCGCACTCAATTATAATGACGATGTGTGGTGAAAAATTAACTAAAAAATGAATTTATTAACCGATTTCATTGTTAAAGCCATATTGTTTGTGAAAACGAAATGGAGTCGAGAAACTTAAGTGGCTTAGATGTTGATGTACGTGAACATATTATATGTGATGCTAGTTAGGGAGATTGGGTGATAAATTTGTGGTTGGTCTAGATTAGTGGTCAGAAATTGCCTTCTGACCACGCAGTATGTTGGAGGCTGTCAAGCAGCTGCTAAAAGATAATGCATGTGAGTGCTTGCTAAAGATAATGGCATGTGAGTGCATAACGAATTGAAAAAAACTATGTTATGATGACTACACCGAGACTTCTCAATCCTAAATGAGTGGTTGATTCTTTTGTAGACCACAAGTCATAGTGGGTATGGTATTGAAAACTCGCCTTTCCACTCTGTTCTGACAGGCTGTACCGTTCGTGGAGAGGTCAATGAAAATAGTTTTTATTGCCAACCACTCACACTGTGTGTACAAAAAAAGGGAGAGGATTGCGGGGGGGAGGGTGAGCTAAAGGACCTAGCTGGGCCAGGAACTGTGCAAAAAAGAAAGGAAGGGTGGTGCGCAAAAGAAGAGTGCTGCACTTGCATAGTACACAGAAATATCAGGCTGTGCGAGAGCATGCCTGCTATGCTATTCACATGAACCCTGTATTGCGGTTCCACATAAATATTTATACAATTTCGTGAGTAAATAGCTTTGTTTACAAAAAGTTTTGAGTTGGCGCTGCTCACTTCAGAGGTTGTTCTATACGGCCACAATTTAGGTCTTGGTTGTTGTTGCGCCCCGCCGCGGTGGCTAGTGGCTAAGGTACTCGGCTGCTGACCCGCAGGGCGCGGGTTCGAATCGGCTGCGGTAACTGCATTTCCAATGGAGGCGGAAATGTTGTAGGCACGTGTACTCAGCTTTTGGGTGCACGTTAAAGACCCCCAGGTGGTCAGAATTTCCGGAGCCCTCCACTACGGCGTCTCTCATAATCAAATAGGGTTTTGGACGTTAAACTCCACATATCAATCAATTGGATGCTGTTGCACAACTTGGGCGACCGACCACAGCACGCCAGTTAATTGGTGCGCATGTGCGCAGTAGCCGCGTAGTGTCACTCTTCTAGATTGCTGAAGCAGAAAGCCAGGAGCATGAAAGCATAGACGGGCCACGCATGTGTCGTGAAAAAGTTCATCAATTGCTTACTATCTAGGGTGTACGCACGAAGGAGGGGGACAAGTCTGTTTCATTTGCGACGAACGTTCTCCACCCTGACGGGGAGCACTGTACGCTTCAGCTTGGCGATCCTTTATGAACAAGTGACGTATCGAATACTTTCTGTTTCAGGTTCGCTCAAGTTTTGATGAACGTACGCATACTAGTAGCTACACGGGCGCCATTTGCAACGGCTGCTCAGTCGCTGTCTGCCACGTTGTCAGTGTCCGTGAGATACGATGTGAAAAGCTTCGATGCGACAGCGAATTCTTCGGTGTCGGTCATGCGGAAATAAGAATCTTATCGTACCACCAAAGGCAGGCAACTTGTCTGTCTCGATAGTCCACAAGCAAGCACCAAGACGTTCCTTTATTGTGGTCGAACCCTCTATCGGGGTCGGCAAACAGGCTTTATCGGACCGCTAGCTGAACTGCAGTTGCAGCAGCAGCATGTTTATTGGGGATTTTACTTTTTGCACACCGATAGTCTTTTTATCAGCCCGCGATAGGTATTTTTGTTGGGCCGAGTGCTACTCTTTGGCCGACAACGTCTCTTTGTCGGTTGTTTGACCGGGATACAATATGTAGTAAACCAAAAATAACGAAATTCAAGAAGTTAAAACAAGCTCAATAATATCA